>JAWWMP010000071.1:7750-19781 GCA_035047865.1 Dendrocincla tyrannina | reverse complement strand
CGGGGGGACTCACTCTCCAAAGTTCACCCTGGAGCCATTGACAGCGATGCCCAGCACCTTGGCGGGACCCCCCACCAGCAGCACCCCCCGGATGACGATGGCGATGAAGCCAGAGAGCATGACAAAGACCTGGAAGACGTCGGTCCAGATGACAGCCTTCATCCCACCCTGCACCAGGCGGAGCCAGGGGTGAGGCCAGGGACCCTCAGGACTCCCGGGACCCACCCCGGGGGGCTCCCTCACTCACTATGGTGGTGTAAAAGGTGCAGATGACCCCGGTGGAGAGCAGGGACGCCCAGATGTCCAGCCCGGTCACTGGAGGGGAAGGGAAAGTGCTGAGCAGAGCCCCGGGGTGAAATGTCACCTGGCTGAGGTGTCCCCAACGCAGGGACAGGGACACGTCAGGGAGCAGCCCCCGCTCCCCACCGCACCTTGGTTGAGGATCAGGGCCGGGGCATAGATGACGATCCCCGTGTAGAGCATCTGCGGGAAGATGAGGGGTCAGCCCCGCATCCCACCGGCACCGCGGGCGCCGGGCAGGTGACACCGCGCCGGTGGGAACGGGGACAGAAGAGTGACGGCGCTGCTCAAGCACGGCTGAGAAAACACTGCGGCTTTCAGTCCAAACAGGGCTCCAGCCGGGCGCTGTTTGCTCGGAGCCAGGAAAAACACGAGCCCGGGAACAAGGACGCGCCCCAGGGGCTCGGGGCAGCGAGGGCACGGCCGGGTCCGAGCCCCCGCCGTGTCCCCACCCCACCCTGGCACCGCCGACACGCACCGTGGCCACCACGTACTGCAGGGTCCCGCACAGCCGGACACTCCTGCTGAACCGCCGCTCCAGGTACTGGGACAAGGACAACGACAGGGAGCACGTCGGGGCCATCCCGGCTTCGGGACCCCTCGAGGGTCCGCCGCAGGGTGGGATACCTGCGTGTGCCCCCCAAGCCCGTGCCCACCTCGTAGGTGCTGGTGAGTCCCAGGCGGTAGAAGACGGGCAGGAAGAGCTGGGCGGTGAGCAGGGTGTTGATGAGCTGTGCCATGCACATCCAGAGGAATTTGGCCCCGTACCTGTACGCCTCGGCCGGCACTCCCAGCACCTGGATGGCCGACATGAAGCTGGCGGAGAGCGAGAGCCCCACGGGCAGCGCCGACATGCGCCGGCCCCCCGTGAAAAAATCCTCCGAGGTCTTCTGGCCGCCCCTGGCGAGGCCGTGGAAGAGCCCGATGCCCGTGGAGATGAGCAGCATCAGCCCGAAGACTCCGTAGTCCCAGAGGCTGAAGGTGAGACGCTCCGGAGCCCGAATCTCCGGGCTCCCCGACGGAGCCGGCATGGCCATTGCAGGGCACGGGGAGCCCCAAACCGGGCACCTGCGGGAGGACGGGGACACGGGGACACGGCACACACGGCTAGGTCAGGGCACGACGGCACCAGAGCATCCAAGGGCCAAACAGGAGGGTGAGAAAATTCCTTGGAATTCTTATTCAGCACCCTGCGTGGGAAGCAGGGAGGCACGGACCGGTGAGAAGGGCTGCGCCCCGCCCTGTCCCCTCTGTGCCCGTCCCAGGCAAAATCTGTGCCAAGGGCTGAGGAGGGCAGAGCTGCACGGGGGAACGGTCCGAATTCGGCGTGGGAATTGCCCCGATACCTCCCGGTTTGGAGCGGAGAGTGCCTGGCCCAGCTGCTCCGGCCACGGGCTCCAGGGAAGCGTCAGCACCAAAAGACACGGACACAGGAGGGAGGGAGGGAGGGGAGGGAGCGACCCCTCCCCAACCAGCACAAACAAGGAGGGGCAGAGCCTCGGGCAGAGCCAAATTTATCTCCAGCCGAGGGGGAGAAAACAAACCCAAAGGAAACCTTTACCCAGAGAAAAAGCAGGTTGTTTGCCTGCGGAGCGGGAAGGACCGGCTGCCGAGGCTGGGGAGCGGAGCGGGGGCTGCCCGGGGGTCCCTGGGGAGCCCGGCGGGACCGAGGGGCTGCTGCGATGTCCTCGGGGGGTGTTGAGGGGCTGCGGCAGGGGAGGTTGTGCCTCGAGCTGCTCCAGCCCGTGGGACGGGGAGGGTGTGGGAGGCAGGTTCAAGGCATCGGGGAGGCCCCCTCGGTGGGGAGGACGGAGCCCACGGGGGCCGTGGCCATAACCCCTTCCCTCCCACGCTCCGGCACTGGCTCACCGTGCCGCGGTGTCCGCACCCCGGCAGGAGCCGGGCACTGACCCCAGGAGTGCAGGGGAGGCAGCTCTGCCTCTGGGATACGACGTGGCACCGGGCGTGGGGCTGGCCCCGTTTCCTCATTCTCTGGCACAAATACCACTTTGTCTTCTGCCCGGCCCTCTGACAGGTTTGGGGATTTCCTCACTCTTCCTCGAACCCTGGGGATGACACTGGAGTTGGGGTTAGGGAAGTGCCCTGATCTGGGGACAGAGACAATGCAGGGGCAGTTTCTTCTGGTGTGTCCACTCCAAAGTGTCACCACAGGGGCACTGTGCACTCCAAAGCATCACCACAAGGTCACTGTCCTCTCCAAGGCATCACCACAAGGTCACTGTCCCCTTTGAGGCATCACCATGAGGTCACTGTCCCCTCCAAAGCATCATGGTGGGGGTCTTTCCCCCTCTGATGTGTCACCATGGAGGCACCATCCTCTCCAAGGCATGACCATGGGAGCACTGTCACCTCCAAGGTGTCACCACGAGGGCACTGTCACCTCCAAGGTGTCACCAGAGTGGGATCATCCCCTCTGAGGCACCAACATGGGGAAGGGGAGGGTCCCTGGGCCTTGGCTCCAGCCCTGGTGGCATTGTCCCCATCACCTGTCCCCGGAGGACAGGGCTGGGCAGGACCCCTTCCCCGCCTCACCTGGGCGTTGTCTCCTTGCTGAGCTGGTTGGAGCAGCTCCAGGGGGAAAATAAAGAGATTTGGCCACATCTTCTGGCAGGTGCGTGCGACACCACATGGTGTGGGCCCCGGCACTCCCAGAGCCATGGTGGCACTCAGGGCAGGACTGGGGACAAGGGCCAGGGCTGTCACTGGGGCACTGAGGGTCCCAACAATGGGGTGCAAGGAGGGACAGGCAGCAGCAGCCCCTCACCCTGGGAAGGGATGTCCTGGCAGAGCATCACCCAACTGCCTGGTACCCACAGCACCAGGAGGCAGCAGGACAGGGGTTCACTGAGGTGCCCAGGGGTGCCCAGGCTCCCTGCCTGTCACCCTTTGTCATCCCTGCACCCTGGGGTGTCTCCTTTGGTCACCCCTCCCTTGCCAGGAAGCCACACGCCAGCGAGGCCTCAGGCAGGAAGGAAGTCACCCAGGGGATTTTTTATCTCTCTCCTTTGCTCTCAGCCACCTACGCACCTCCAGAACTCTGACTTGGTGGCACACCCTGCCCAGGGACCCCCTCCCCAGGGCCACGGCGAGGCCCCTGGCACAGCAGAGGTACCACGCTGGCACGGGGGGCTCCAGGGGATGAACCAAAGCCATCCCTGCCCGCTCGGGGAGCGACAAGGCAGAGGAGGAGCAGCTGTGGGACAGGATGGGAGGGTGGGTTATCCCGCTGCGTGACTCGGTTTCCCCTTCATCCTTCCCAGGAGGGGCCAATCCCAGCCCTGGGGGTGCTGCAGGGTTGGACCCCGGGGAGGATGGCGAGGGAAACGCAGGGAAGGGGAGCCTTGGGGTTAGGGGGGATCCCTCAGAGCCCCCCTTTTCCTTGCAGTGCCCGCCATGGCCCCGCTGGGTGAGGACACGCCGCTGATCGGGGGCCGCTCCTGCAGCCTCTCCTCGGCTGAGACTGGCAAGACTGGCACCCTCCAGGTGCTGCTGTACCACCGGGCACCCACCCCGTGCAGCCCCCCTGGCACCACTGCCAACACCCTCACCTTCACCTGCGGCGAGTACACGGCCGAGGAGCTCTGTGTGCGCGCTGCCAAAGCCTGTGGTGAGCACCGGCCTCGTCATGGGGGGCTCAGGGAGCTGGTTTGGGGTGCCAGCTGTGGGTTTGGGGTCCTGTGGTGATGCTCAAAGGGGGTTCTGACCATGGGCTCTGGATCCCAGCCATGGTTGTGGGTTTGGGATCAAGGACATGGATTTGGGTTACCAGCCATGGGCTTGAGGGCATGGCTGTGGCCTTGGGGTCGCGCTCATGGACATGGATTTGGGGTACCAGCCATGGACTTGAGGGAATGGCTCTGGCCTTGGGGTCTCACTCGTGGCCCTGGGGTCCCACTCACGGCCTTGGGGCCCCAGTCGTTGGGCTTAGGTCCCTGCTACTGGCTGTGGGTTCAGGGTCAGGGCTGTGGGGTCACAGTCCTGGCTGTGGGCTCAGGGTACTGGCCATGGTATTGGGGTCTCAGCCCTGGGCTCGTGGCCCCGTGCCTGTCCTCATTGGGGGTCCCAGCCCTGCTCTCCATCCCCAGGTGTGCTGCCCGTGTGCCACCCACTCTTCGCCCTGGCCACGGAGGATCTGAGCTGTTGGTTCCCCCCCAATCACCTCTTCACCGTGGACGAGTCCCACAGCCAGGTCGTGGTGTACAGGATCAGGTACAGCCCCAGCCCTGCCCCCTGGGGCCCTCTGAGGGGGTTGTGTGCTCTGGGGGCTGCAGCGCTGAGACCTCTCTGCTGTCACCATCAGGTTCTTCTTCCCTAACTGGTGTGGACTGGGACAGTCCCATCGCTTCCAGTTGTTGAATGACCGGGCCAGCCCTGTCCTGGACTACCCTGTCATCGATTACCTTTTTGCCCAGGTGAGCCCTGCCAGGTGGCACCTCTGTCCCCAACTCCTGGGACCGCAGGTGGGGTCCTGTGTGGCTTCTCTGGTGTGTGGTACATGTTAACCTCAGTGCAGTGATGCTCTTCATCACCCTGGCCTATGCCATCCTCCTCCTCCTTCTCCAGCACCCACTGGTCACTGCAGGATGTGGATCCTCTTACCTGGCTCACCTGGAGCTGCTCATGGCCAACCCACAGTGGGCACTGAGGTTGCTGAGATGAGGGTCACTGTGTCCCCTGGGTGGTACCTGTCCCAGGGACAGAGCTGGGGAAGCAGCAACAAACCAGAGCCTGGGGCAGCATGTGACTCACGTGGGCACTGGGACAGGGGGACAATACCTGCCACAGCCTCATGAACAGACCGGGGGGCTTGGGGTACCCCCTCCAACCCTTGTGCCACTCCAGTCCCGCAGTGATTTCATCGGGGGCCGCGTGGCCGTGGGGCTGAGCCTGCCCACGCAGGAGGAGTGTCTGAGCCTGGCCGTGCTGGACATGCTGCGCATCGCCAAGGAGGAGCGGCAGAGCCCCGACCAGGTCTTCAGCCACATCAGGTGAGCTGGGGGCTGGGGGGACACTGGGGCATTCATGGGACAGCCTGGCATCACTGGGGACAGCCTGGCACCCACTGGCACAGCCTTTTATCCGTGGGGACAGCCTGGCACCTGTCAGGAAAGCCCAGCACCCATTGGGACAGTCTAGAACCCATAGGGACAGCCTGGCATCCACTGGGACAGTGTGACACCTATGGGGACAGCCTGGCACCTGTTAGGACAGCCCAGCACCCACTGGGACAGCCTGGAACCCATAGGGACAGCCTGGCATCCACTGGGACAGTGTGACACCCATGGGGACAGCCTGGCACCTGTCAGGACAGCTTGGAACTCACAGGGACAGCCTGGCATCCATTGGAACGGTGTGACACCCATGGGGACAGCCTGGAACCCACTGGAATACATGGTCCACATGGGGACCGTGTGACACCCATGGGACAGCCTGAAACCCATCAGGACAGCCTGGCATCCATCAGGACAGCCCGGCACCCACTGGGACCGCCTGGTACCCATGGGGACCGAGTGACACCCATGGGAACAGCCTGGCATCCATGGGGACAGTCCAACACGCATGGGGAACACCTGGCATGTCTGGGGACAACCCGGCATCCCTGGGGACACCCCGTCACCCACCTCTGCCTCCCTCCCGTCCCCGGCAGCTACAAGTCCTGCATCCCGGCACCGCTGCGGAGCCAGATCCAGCAGCACAATTTCCTCACCCGCAAACGCATCCGGCGCCGCTTCAGCAAATCCCTGCGGAAGCTCGGGGGCTGCCAGACGGCCGCTCCCCACCTGAAGCTCAAGTACCTTCTGGATCTGGAGCGGCTGCGGCGTCCCTGGGCTGAGGAGAGTTTCCGTGTCCGCTCCCCCGGGTCCCCCGCGGGCATCACCATCCATGTGGCCGGAGAGAGCGGCGTGTCCTGGAGCTGCGACGGCTCCGAGGTGCTGGGTTGTGGAGGGGAAAGGGGGGCTGTGACGGGGGTCCCGCGATGGGGTGAGGTGGGGGACGTGGGTTTTCACCCCGTTTGTCACCCCGAAGAACCGCCAGCACTTCTGCGACTTCCCCGATATCGCCGACATCAGCATCAAGCAGGCGAGCGGGGAAGGCGGCCCCGTGGAGAACCGGCTGGTCACCCTCACCAAGGCGGACAACCGGGTGCTGGTGAGCTCTGGGGGTGGGTTGGGGAGCCCCCCAACCGGGGGTCGGGGGGATGTGGAGCTGACCCCCACCGCCTGCCCCAGGAGGTGGAGTTCCCCACGCTGCGCGAGGCTCGTTCCTTCGTGGCTCTCATCGACGGCTACTACCGGCTGACGGCGGATGCCCAGCACTACTTCTGCAAGGAGGTGGCCCCACCCCGGCTCCTGGAGGACGTGGAGAACCAGTGCCACGGGCCCATCAGGTGGGTGCCGGGACCCCCCTCACCGACCCCAGCCCACGGGTGACGGGAGAAGGAATCACCTGGTGGGAGCCACGGCAGCGGCAGGGACTGGTCCCCGACTGGGCACGGCTGGGGTTGGGGGGCACACCGTGGTGAGGGGAGGGCAGTGGGGGTCCCCGGGGTGTCCCCGAGGGGGTTCACACCCAGCCCTGCCTTTCACAGCGCCGAGTTTGCCGTGAACAAGCTGAAGGCAGCGGGGAGCCCCCCGGGGCTGTACCTGCTGCGCCGCAGCCCCCAGGACTTCGACAGTTACCTGCTGACCGTCTGCGTCCAGGTGAGACCCCCACCTGCACCGGGGGCTCTGGGGGTCCCATCTCTGGGAGGGAAACACCGACCTGGTGCCCGCTGGGACGGTGCCACCCACGGTGGCCCTTTGGGATGGGCACTGCCATGAGCACCAGCAGGGCAGGAGGGGTTTGGGGGGCTCTGGGGGTGTCCCCACGCTGCTGATCCCGGCTGTCACCCCACAGACCCGCTCCGGCCAGGACTACAAGCGGTGCCAGATCCGCAGGGATGAGGAGGGACACTTCTGGCTGTCAGGGGTGTCACGGAGGTTCTGCAGCCTGCGGGAGCTGCTGGGCACCTACGGGCACTGGGGGCTGCAGGCAGAGGGGACCCGGATGCACCTGGGGGCCTCCTGCCCACCCCGCCCCAAAGGTGACACCGGGGGACATCCCAGGGAGGGTGCTGTGTGGTGTGTCTGCTGGTCACAGAGTGGTTATGGCATCACAGAGGGGCTGTGTGATGTCACAAAGTGGGCTGTGTCATAGAGCTGGCTGTGTGACATCGCAGGGAGGGTGCTGTGGTGCCATAGAGCAGCTGTGTCACTATAAAGGGGCTGTGTGGCATCACAGAGCTGGCTGTGTGAGGTCACAGATCGGGCTATTACATCATAGAGCGGGTTGTGAGGTCACAGAGTGACCTATGGCATCATAGAGGGGACAGTGTGACATGACACAGCTGATGTGTGACACCAAGAAGTGAGTTGTGTGAGGTCACAGAGCAGTCTGAGACATCATAAAGGGGCTGTATGACTTTACAGGATGGGTTGTGTCACAGAGCTGGCCATGTGACATCACAGGGCAGTCTGTGTGACATCACAGGGCAGTCTGTGTGGCATCACAGAGCAGGCTGTGAGGACACAGAGCAGATTATGACATCACAGAGGGGCTGTGTGACATCACAGAGGGGCTGTGTGACATCACAGAGCAGGCTGTGAGGACACAGAACAGATTATGCCATCACAGAGGGGCTGTGTGACATCACAGAGGGGCTGTGTGACATCACAGAGCAGGCTGTGAGGACACAGAACATATTATGACATCACAGAGGGGCTGTGTGACATCACAGAGGGGCTGTGTGACATCACAGAGCAGGCTGTGAGGACACAGAACATATTATGACATCACAGAGGGGCTGTGTGACATCACAGAGGGGCTGTGTGACATCACAGAGCTGCCATGTGACATCACAGAGCAGGCTGCCACACCTCAGATCAGCTGTGTGATGTCACCAGGTAGGTGCACCCTGTCCCGGCCCCCCCTCATGGCCTCTCCCCCTCCCCAGAGAAGTCCAACCTGCTGATCGTTCGGAGCAGAGCCCCCCTGCCCCCCGGCTCCCCCCCGGCCCCCCGGCGCCGCAGCCTCCACCAGATGATGTTCCACAAGATCGACCCCCAGAGCCTGACACGGGTATGGGGGGCCCAGGGCAATGGGGTGAGGGGGCACAGGGACAGGGACCACCCTGTAATGCCCCTCTCGTGGCAGGGCGAGAGCCTCGGCCAGGGCTCCTTCACCCAGATCTACAAGGGCATCAAGCGGGACCAGGAGGAGGAGGAGGAGGAGGAGGGGGCTGGACCTCGCCAGACCACGGTGGTGCTCAAGGTCATGGACAGCAGCCACCGCAACTGCTCCGAGGTGAGGGGGTGGCACAGCCCCCCGCAAAGATGGCACCAGGGGGTCCCCAGGTCGCCCCCTGAGCCACCTCTCCTGCTCTCAGTCCTTCCTGGAGGCAGCCAGCACCATGAGCCAGCTGTCCCACAAGCACCTGGTCCTGCTGCACGGCGTCAGCCTTGGGAAGGACAGTGAGTGCCCTCGGGGAGGACAGGGAGTGCCCAGCCCCACTGTGACCCAGGTGGGCACCCCCTGACCCCCCTGAGCCCCCCACAGGTGTGATGGTGCAGGAGTATGTCCGGCACGGCCCCCTGGACCTCTACCTGCGGAAGAACCGGGGCGAGGGCTCGGTGACCACCAGCTGGAAGCTGACGGTGGCCAAGCAGTTGGCCTATGCCCTCAACTACCTGGTGAGCAGCCCGAGTGCCCCTGTCCCATTATCCATGTGTCCTCATCCCATGGCTCCTGGGCATCCATGGCCTGTAGGTCCCCCCTGTCAGCATCCCACAGCTCTCCCATGTCCTCATCCCACGGTTTCCAGGCATCCAGGTCCTGCAGCTCCCGCATCCTCTGGGTCTGGTGCATATAAATCCTGCAGTAACTGTGCATCCCTGGCCCACATTCCCCCACACATCTGCAGCTCCCACAGATCCATATCCCAGAGTTCCCATGTATCCATATTCTGCAGCTCCCACAGATCCATATCCCACAGCTCCCACACATTTGTGGCTCCCACTTATCCATATCCTATATCCCCCACGTATCCATGTCCCATGACTCCTACATACCCATGTCCAACAGCCCCCACACATCCATATCCCACAAATCCCACACATCCATACCCCAAGCTCTCACCCATCCATGGTCCATCACTCCATATCCTACCTATCCATGCACCCACAGCTCCCATGAATCCACCTTCCCTGGCTCCCACACACCCCTGTTGGTTCCCCCAGCTCAGCCCAGTGAGTGGGACCACACTGAGGGTCCTTGTCCCTCTCCCCCCATCCAGGAGGACAAGAAAATCACCCACGGGAATGTCTCTGCTAAGAAGGTGCTGCTGGCCCGGGAGGGGGACGCAGCCACAGGGACCCCCCCCTTCATCAAGCTCAACGACCCCGGGGTCAGCGTCACCGTCCTGGCCCCTGACAGTGAGTGCTGGGGGGTCCTGGGGGGCGTCAGGGGTTGCTGGGCCCTCCTTGAGTGCTGAGTGGGGTTATCCCCCCCAGTGCTGGTGCAGCGGATCCCCTGGGTGGCCCCTGAGTGTGTCAGTGATCCCAAGAGCCTGGCCCTGCCTGCTGACAAGTGGAGCTTTGGAGCGACCCTCTGGGAGATCTTCAGTGGTGGGAACATGCCCCTGAGCCTGCTGGAGCCCCAGAAGGTGAGGTTGCCCCAGCCTGCTGCATCCTGACCCTCCTGTCCTGTCCTGCTCTATCCCAACCCTTCTGCCCCATCCTATTGTATCCTGACCTTCCTGCCCTGTCCCACTGCATCTCAACCCTCCTTCCCTAACCATCCTGCCCCATTCTGCTGTATCCCAACCCTCCTGCCCCATCCTGCTGTATCCCAGCCTTTCCTGTTGCATCCCAATCCTATCCCATCCCTTCTGCCCCATCCTAATCTTCCTGCTCCGTCCCACTGCACCCAGACCCTCCTGTTCTGTCCCTTTTCAACCCAAACCTCTTGTCCCATTCCATTGCATCCCAACCCTGCTACCCTGTCCTGCTGCACCCGGGCCCTGCTCACTCCCCAGCTTTGGGGCTGTGTTTGGGGCAGCCCTGGACACCCCACAGCCACCCTGAGCCCCCTCTGGCACCCCTGCAGAAACTGGATTTCTACCAGAGCCGCCTCCAGCTCCCGGCTCCGAAGTGGCCAGAGCTGGCCACGCTCATGGCCCAGTGCATGGAATACGAGCCCCAACACCGGCCCTGCTTCCGTGGCATCATCCGTGACCTCAACAGCCTCATCACCTCTGGTGGGTCCCAGGACTGGGGAGGGGGACACGGGGGACCCCCACAGTGCCCTCACTGCCTGCCTTCCCCAGACTATGAGCTGCTCTCCGACCTGTCCCCTGTGGATGTGACACTCCGGGACAGCCTTTGGGGCCACGAGCCCCTCACCATGAGCCGGGATCCTGAGCACTTCCAGGAGAGGCACCTCAAGTACATCTCACTGCTGGGAAAGGTGAGGGAGGGGGAAAGGGGGCCCTGAACCCCAAGATCCAGCAAACCCCCCCCCTCCCCTTACCTGATTTGGGGTGTGGAACAGCCTTGCTTTGCTGAGAAACACTTGGGTGGTGCCCTGTGGGATTTGGGGAGGGATAACAGGCACTGGGAATGTGGGGGGGGACTCTGGGGCGCATCCCTCATCCCACCCTGGCTCTCTCCATCCAGGGTAATTTTGGGAGCGTGGAGCTGTGCCGCTACGACCCCCTGGGTGACAGCACAGGCGAGCTGGTGGCGGTGAAGAAGCTGCAGCAGGATTCGGCCAAGGAGCTGCAGGATTTCGAGCGGGAGATCCAGATCCTGCACTCGCTGCAGCACGACTTCATCGTCCAGTACCGAGGGGTGTGCTACAGCCGCGGTGAGCACGGGCTGGGCAGGGAGCAGACAGGGATCCCAGATCCCAGCTCTGCCCGAATCCCCGCTGGAGGGTGATGGATGTGGGTCCAGGATGGCGCGGGCTGCGGCTGGTGATGGAATTCCTGCCCAACGGGTGCCTGCGGGATTACCTGCAGAAGAACCAGACCCGCCTGGACCACAGGACGCTGCTCCTCTATGCCTGGCAGATCTGCAAGGTGGGATCACAACAGGGATGGTGGCAACGGGGGTCCTGCTCTCCTGGGGTGGGGATGGAATAATGCCATGGGTCGCTCAGGGGGTCGTGGTCCAGCTGGGGATGCTGCTGGATCCTGTCCCCTGCCAGCAGCTGCATCCTGACTGGAACAATGCTGTGGCTCACCCAGGGGGTTGTGGTCCAGCTGGGATGAGCTCCCAGGGATGCTTATCCAGGGGGTCATGGTCCAGATGGGATGTAATCCAGGTGCTGGATCCCGGCCCCCATGAGAACCTACATCCCAGCTGGAGCAATGTCATGGCTCATCCAGGGGGTTGTGGTCCAGCCAGGATGTTCCTAGGGATGTTCCTAGGGATGTTCCTGGGTCCCAGCTTCAGTGAGAAGCTGCATCCTCACTGGAGCAATGCCAGTCTCACCCAGGGGGTCGTGGTCCAGCCAGGATGTTCCTAGGGATGTTCCTAGGGATGTTCCTGGGTCCCAGCTTCAGTGAGAAGCTGCATCCTCACTGGAGCAATGCCAGTCTCACCCAGGGGGTCGTGGTCCAGCCAGGATGTTCCTAGGGATGTTCCTAGGGATGTTCCTGGGTCCCAGCTTC
>JAWWMP010000068.1:6943931-6998420 GCA_035047865.1 Dendrocincla tyrannina | reverse complement strand
GACCCCAGCACTGCTCATGGGCAAGGACAGACCCCAGCACTGCTCATGGGCAAGGACAGACCCCAGCACTGCTCATGGGCAAGGACAGACCCCAGCACTGCTCATGGACAAAGACAGACCCCAGCACTGCTCATGGGCAAGGACAGACCCCAGCACTGCTCATGGACAAGGACAGACCCCAGCACTGCTGTTTCCAACACACCTACTGTTCTCACACAAGGACCACACCACTTGGATCAGCACGTCCAACCAACACCACGAGCCATTCCAGCCAACAAAGTCGAGGCAAAAGCACACCAAGGTGTCTCGGGGAACACAGCCCCTACCTAGCCACATGGACAGGGTCTTGTTGGGAGCAGGGGAGGGGAGGTGGCCAACAAACATACCTGCTCTCACTGTATTCCTTCTTCTCTCTGACGCGCAGCCACTTCCGAAGGAGGAAGCGCTTGCGGCGCGGGGACGCGCTGGGTGTGGAGCAGTTGGACCAGGGAGTGTCCTCATCACTGGACGGGGTGATTTCAATGGATGGGAGCTGCAGGTATTCCTTGCTGGAGGAAGGAGAATCCTGGTACCTGATGGCCTCCAGGCTCTGCTCCTGCACGTTCTTCATCCGCCTCATCTTGAAGCGCTTCCTGCGCAGGGTTGGGGTGGACGAGCTGGACCAGGCACAGCCGCCCTCCAGCACCTGCTGCTCGGGGACTTGCAGTGCTGGGAGCTGCAGGGTTTCTGTCATGTTGGCAGCTGGCATCAGACGCCCTTTTCCTCCTTCTGCTCCCACCCCCGGGCGCTCTCGCTCTGATCTCGGTGTAAACCACACCACAAAGCCACAACTCGCCTTCCTCCTCCTCCTCCTCCTCCTCCTCCCTCACCCAGTCCAGCACTGCCCTCCCTGCTCAAGCAGGAAACCTCATGTTCTTCACGTGCTCTCATTTAACAACCAGCGGGGTGGGGAGGGGATGTTCAGGACACAGACATGCCACAAGGCAAGCCAGTTTCAAGTTTCTTTTCTCCTTCTCGTCTCTACAAAACCAAGTCCCTCCCCTGCCTGGTCTCGCTCAGAGCAGCTTTAGCACCCAGACGAGGGTTTGCCAGCAAGGGCTTGGCTCGATTTCAGCTTCCCCCTCTTCTGTCCTCTGCCTAATGTTGGCTCAGGAAAGAAAAACCTCCTGGGGCTGCTCTAGGGAGGTCAGCTGAGTCTTCTCAAGAGGCGAGGCAAGTGTGGAGTGGAGCGGCTGGAGCTGTGGGGAGGTCAGAGAGAAACAGAGGGAGGGGAGGAACAATACTCGATAAAATCGGGAGAAAGAGTAGCAGGAGCAGCCTGTTCTTTTCCTGCAGCGGGTCACACAGTCGCAGGCAGCTGCTGCAAGTGTAACCACGCTCTTAATCCCAAGGGACAGGGTTTAGATTACCAAAAATGCTGCTGCCACAAATCAACAGAGGGGAAAAGGGTAAGGAGGGGGAATAGCCTTCTGGAGGAGCCAATTGGCCAGGGCTGCTCCTTGTCCCACCTTCCCGCTCAGAAATCCCACCCTGTGGACGGAGGGAGGGAGCAAACTTGGCATTTCAGCCTTCTTTCCCAACTGGGTTTGTTTTGGCCCCTTTGACTGCTCACAGGGAAGGCAAAGGAGGAGAGGAGAGGGGCTGGGGAGCAGCTCAGAAAGCAGTAGCAGCAGGAGGCACCAGGACGGGGCAGCTGGGTGGGTTTTCAGCTGAGTTTCACCCGAGTGAAAGCTGACCAAAGAGTTCTTGGAGGGCAGGGATGCTGCTTCCAGAATGACAGTGCATGATGGATGGTCTCAGGTCCAGCAACCAACAAAGACACCACATAAAGACAACTGCACATGCAGAACAGATTTTACACCAGCAGAAAGACACAGACTGCATTTCTCAGGCATTAATGCACTAAGGAAACTCTACCAAGGGTCAGGCACTTGGAACAGCAGCCACAGGACAAGGGAAAATCCTGCTAATGAAACCACATCAGGAAAAACAAACAGTGTGACAGATTCTCCATGAGGGTCCTCTAAGGGTCCCTCAATGGTCCTACATGAAGCTGTATTTGCAGGTGAAAAGAGGGACATAGAATTCAAAACCTCCAATGCAGAGACCAGAATTCAGCTGTGTGCTGTCAGAAAAAAAAAATAAAGCTCTAAATCAACCTGACACAACTTTAGTTTTCATTGTTCGACTGCCTGAACCTTTAAAAATATTAGCTTCGGGTTAGAAAATATTTGTCAATCCAAATCAAAATAGTTATTCTTGCATGGCCTGCCTCAGTTTTGTTTGAAAATAAACTTTACAAGAATGCTGAGCATCAGAAACTGCCATGAAACATGTCAGAAGAGGAAGGTTTATAACAGCAGGAATAAGTGGGAAGGAAACATTTCACTAGTCTGACGGGGGAGGTTAAGTCCTCAATTGCTGTATTTAATTTCTGAACTGTCCTGTTTGCTCTGCTCATTCGGGAAGTCAAGGGCTTGAGTGGCTCTTCAAATGGATTTCTGGAGCTCCTGTCACCTTGGGATCTACACCAGGGGCAGAACAGCTTCTACAAACACCCACTTAAACAAAAGGCAAATAAATGTGGGGGGTTTTCAAGCCCAAGAAACAAAAATCTACAGATTAGACAAAAGGCTAATATTCTATATTTCAAGACTTGCATGAGTAGCTTTGCATCTTCTCTGCCTCGAGGGCTGACACCTTTTCTCCCTCCCCTGGAGAAACCTGATCCTGTGCACTTTGGATGATTTCTACCACATCACCACCACCCATCCAGGAGCCACCTGTATATAACATTGGCTACCTCTCAATTCCACAAATTCATCTCTTCCCATGGCATCTGGGAATCAAAACCCCACAATATCTAATTGTTATCCAAAATATATGCCCTTTTACACAACCCACCTCCCTCCCCCAGGGGAAGGGCTGAGTAGCCCTTTGGAGACTATCCAAGTTTTGCTCTGTGTATTAATGCGTTTGATCTCCTGGAGCATCTTTTATCAGCCACACAGGAGTCTCATTTAACTGCACAAATAAGTACAAATAAGGGTCAAAGGTTGCACTTTGGCATGGTTCCTTTGGCCATGAATTGCACAGGACATTACAAACCCTCAGAATCCCCGTGGATATTACCTAATTAATCAACAAGAGACTCATATTGCATTGCTCCAGGCCATAGCAGCATTTGGAAATCACTTTTTTATTAAGGGACAAGCTGACCCTGTCACAAATCTGCTTTTAGTTGCCAGGGCCATGCCAGCACCTCATCCTCACTGCACACTAATGGAATCCCCTTCAAGACAGGGATCCTTTCCCATCCCGTTCACACACGAAGCTGAAATAACTCTTTCAGGCTGTGCCTCACCTCAGGGGTGGGTGCACACACACTGGGTATCCCTTTAACTCCAAGAACTTCATGGATTAGTGAGCAACTTGTTTGCATTCCAACATTCCCAGCACATTTTAGTCCTGGAGAAGGGATGCTGGCCACCTGCTTGATGCTCTGAGGAAAGAGAAGGTCTGGAAAGAAGGAGAGACAGCTCAACAACCTGACCCACAGAGTGCAGAATCCCAGCCCTGAGCAAGCACTATTTCGGGACAAATCACTGTTTCCATGAGAGCTGAGTGTTGCTAGACTTGTTTAATGACTACTCCTGTAGTTTAATGATCCATCTAATGACGGATTTATTTGAGCAACAAATGGTTGTCAATTCTTCAGGTTGAGCAAAAACCTCCCTGCCTTTCTCCTACTCAAATATACTGGGGTTTCCAGTGGCGTCAGAAGAGCTCTTATGAATTGAGCAATGAGGAAAGAAAAATCATATTAAACAAAGAATAAAAATCCCTTCCCTGAATGGAGTGAGCTAATGCAGCCCAGATTCTTTGGCTGCCCTTTCCTGTGTGTTGAAGGGATAGCAAAATGCCATTCCTGGGAGATGAATACAGAGGAGTAGCTGGCACTGAGAGTGCACTGTGAGAAAACAGTTTTATCAATTAAAAGCAGTCATTTTTAAACACAGGAAAGACATCCAGCTTATGCAGAAGACTAACCAAGTCATTCAGATGCACATCTGGCTACAGAAGCTCTGTCAGGTCAGGCAGGGAGATCACTGCACTTACAGACTTGGAAGAATTCAAGCAGAATTCCCCTTTTCCTACAATTCGACATCATGTTTAACTTATTTTCCTTCCTGTGCACACAGCTGAAAGTGGCAGCTTCTGCATGAGAAACCTGCCATGCCTGCAACACAGCAACCCCTCCTAGGCCAGAACTCTTTATTTTCAAATTCCAAACCACATGTTTTTCCTTTTTTTTATTTGTGAAAATTCTAGAGTAATATTGCAATATTCAAAGGAAAACCAAATATGTTTATCTGCACTTACTTGCACATTCTAACAGCCTCCTGCAAGAATAGTCATGTTGTCTTTGGGACTGGAACCTCCACAAGGTCTTGAGCCATCTTTTGGTCTTTGAATATTCAATTAGATGAGTTCTATTACAATTTGACATCTGACAACTTGTGGACACGTCCAAGCAGCAGGTACTGACTAACAATCCTTACTTGGGTGCCCCACAGCCGTGTCCCTTTGAATCATGCCCTCTCAGCCAGCAGTTGCTCTCCTTTGAACAGTACAGCCTTTTTTATTTGGGCTGTGTGACACCAGATACCTGCATGTGTTGTTCTCTGAAACCCAAGGACTCTGCTGCAAGACAGATGACAAATTTCACAGGCTGCAGAGCTCGTGTTCTCCCCAATTCTTCCCTGCTCGGTGCAATATTTCAATTAAAACTCCAATCAACATTTGGATAAATGGCCTAAACTGCTCTCTGGCACAGGACTTGGATATATCTGTTATCTGGTCAATAATGGTTGGCCTCTGAATTAAAATAAGGTGTGTACGTACCTGTGCTCACTGTGCAAAGCACAGCCCACACACGTCAGAGGGGAATTACGGGTCAGCCAGCCCAAAAAGCAGGAGCAGCCACTCTCAGCTCCTACTGGGGTCACATCACCAACCTCGTGGATGACAATATGGGACATGGACCCAAGCTCTGCTAGGAGATACAGTCCACAAAGCTTGTGGAATATGTATTTTATCACATACCCAGTATTTATGTGTTTTATCACAAATTAGTTGCTCCCCATTTTAACAATACTTTGAGAGGTGGAAAAAGGGCTGATTCCAACAGGGCTTTCTGCTTGGAGGTTAATCTATATAGATATTCTGTTTATATTTGTATATATATATATAAATATATATATTCTATTTATAGAAGGTACTAGCTATAGATTAATGCCTCTTTGTGCCTTCCCTTTCAAAAGAAATAATCCTCATGTCAGCAATACCCATTAAAGACTTCAGCCCATGAGTTCTCACTAGGCTTCTCAGTTCTGGCCTCATACAGAGCAGCAGTCCCCAGATGCTTCAGATGCCATCCAGAATTCCAGCAATTGTCAAAAATGATTCCAACAGCCCAGCACATGGTGGATCTTTTCAGCATTAGGTCAGAGCTTTCACAGTGAATTTCTTCAGGCAGTGTTCTGCCTCCAAATTCAAGGGGACAGTGGAGCCAGAGAATGGCAGCAGCATAAATGAAATCAGTGTCCTGGCTTGGCAATAACAATCCATGAGAAGACAGCAACAGGGCACAGGGGCCACGACCTGTTTCTCAGTGTGAGCTCCCTGTACAATTTAGAACTGAAAGGAATTATTTGGCACTGCCTGTTTACACTGATCCACCCCTCTCACTTGAGCATCAGAAAGAGAAGCTCGTCTCTTCTCCTAAGATTAGTGGAGCGGATCTGGGATCAAATAAATTCAGTCCCTCACAATACATAGGGTGATCCATTAGGATGAATTTCCACAGGACCCTGGCATTTGGTTTGCAGCACATACACTGTACATGAAGGAAGCACATGGAGGAATTCCTTGGAATTCCTCTCCCCTGTACAGCACTTACCTAGGGGGTCATGGCTCACAACACACCATTAACCACAGGAGAACAAGCCTGTGAGTACAAAAGGTCTCTGAACAATACATTCTTCCCTCTCCAGCTAAAATGCCTCCTTCACCAGCTCAGGTCAGCCAAGTTTGCTGTGCTGAACCCAGACAAGAACAGCCAGGGTGTGGTATTTGCTTCCCTTCAACACCTGGACAAAGCAAAAAACTCTCAAAGTCAGAAATAAGGAAGATTTTGTTAGAGAACACCCTGCAGTGCAGGGGTTGAGACTCTCCCAGGTCGTTTCTCACTCAAGGAAGAGGCAGCAAAAAACCCTCTCAGTTCTACAAAGGGTGGCTTTACCTGAGCAGCAGAATTTCAGTTCCTACAGTACCTGCTGCCTGTAAGTAAGGATTGCACATATCTGCTGCCCACCTGGGCCTTGGTTTTAGCTGAGCAAGGAAACTCCAGGTGCTGTAACAAGTACTGAATGGTCCTTTTAGGATGTGACTTGCCTGCTGTTTGCGTAGGGAACACAGGACTCTGTGAATTACAGTGTTACCTGTAGATCATGGTTTTCTACCAACAGCAAGGGTGGAAGTGGAATGGTTTTAAGTGCTTCTTCTTTCTTTCTTATACTTAAAACAATCCTGAAACAATTGTTGTCATCTTCCTTCTTTCTTTATGGAACAACAAGGGAAAGAACATTTCTTTATCCTACAAAAATACTGAGGAAAGGAATGCCTGCCAGAAAAAGATTTACAAGTCTTATTCTGCAAAAGCCAAATGAAAACCACTGAAACCATCTCTGGACTCCCAAAAGCCACTAAAAAGACTGAAGGACTGAAAAGGTTCTTTCCTGTGATTGGTAAACTCATTTTATAATAAGCATATAAAAATTGTTTTATTATTACCATTCCTGTCCATCACCTCAATTATCCACAGCTGCAGCAGCCAAGCTGATGGAGCCTGTTCCTTCAATTAGACAAATGCCTGAGGACAACTGTCAGTTTTCCTCATGATCTCTCAAAGAGCCTTTTGAAAAATACTTCATGGACAACTGGAAAATGTCTCCTCCAGCTGCCTTTGCCATTCACCCTCGTAATCCTGCACTTGGCTGGGATGGAAAGGAAGCCAAGTGCAGTTCTCCACCCCCAGCACATACTCAGCATGCACACACAGACAAATCCCTCTCCATCTATGTCTGTTACATCACAAAAATGGGCTTGAGGCATGACACAGGCACAGACTATAAAACCCAGACCCATGTTGTGTAGCAAAACACGTATAAGTGCATGCACCACACCTGCAGCATCTGTCTGGGGACAGATGACTAATCTCCACCTAGAAGTTACAGAAAATGAGTTTGGAAGAGCTCTGCACATGAGACCCCCAGGCACTGTCCCAGTAGCCCCACAAAGCAGGAGCCACATTTATCCTGTGTCACCAGAATGAACGTGCCCCTCAGGCTGCAGTTTCCACCTGAGTGTGGAACACCTGAGGTGTGACACAGGGGATCAACTCTGCAGAGCACTGGGGAATGCAGCAGGTCCTGTATATCTTAGGAACAATCACAGCTGTCACCCACACTCCACCCTCCTGGTTACACCTTCCCAGCAGCAATTTGTTACTTCATTTATTCATGGTGCTTCATTTGTGAGTTCCTTTTCGTTTGCTGAGGGTGCTGATGCCTGAGCTGCAGCAGGAGGGGATGCACTGCTAATACAGGGTGGAAATAAGCTGAATATACCCACAGAATTGCCAGTGCCAGAATCTCTCAGTGACCCAGATCCAAACACCTCCGAACTGCCAGGTTGTGTCGCAGCCACCAGGAATCTGCTTCCCGTGTCCCCCTCCAAGTTATCATTGTTATGTTCCAGGGAGGCTCTTGGGGAAAACAAGGTCAGACTCTGCAAGGCACTCAAGCAAGGTCAGAGCCCAGGGCTCTGGGGGGAGCTTACACTGCCAGTGCCCAGCAGGGCTATTTCATGTGTGCCCAGAGCTACAAACACCACTAATGACCATAAATAAAAGACCTTTTCCCCTCCTTTGCTTCCCTTTTAATATACAAGTAGCAACAAAAGCAAACAGGTGAAAATTCTTCGGCTGTTTGGGTTTTTAGGTGATATTGGACAAGCGTAATCCCTATTTTTGTATGCCCAGATTTGTACCCAGCAATCACATTAGGTTTGAGTAGAGCTAGGAGGTTTTATCCATCCTCACAGAGGGAAGGGTTTGCACACACATCACCTCTTCTACCTGTAAATAGTCTCTCAGCAGTTCACACTGCAACCAGTGTAAGCAGAACTGCCAAAAAAGGCTTTATTTTTCCCTAAAGCCAGGGAGATGAGCTGGTGACAGTGTTGCTGACACTGGATATCAGGGTTCCTGCATTGCAATCGAACTCATTCGTCCTTCACACAAAGCCATTTCACATTTTGTCTCAATTTCCTTGCAGTTAACGCTGAGATTAGGAGAGCAGCCTGATGGATTAGAACTGGGCAAGTTTAATTTAAGAAAGTGCATAAGTCACGTGGGGATCTCAAAAGACTGTCAGAATGTACAGTCCAGGAGACTCCAGGAGTTCAGCTCGGCTGTGAGAGCTGGAAATTCTGGGTCTTTCCACCACCCAGAGCAACTGCAGCACAAAACAAGCATCCATTTCAAGGTGGAAAACAGAAAATAAGGGATTAGTTATTACTTCTGCTTCCTGATCAGAGCTAAAACAGTTCTATTACTGTACAGGATGCCCATTTCTGTCCTGCCATGTCTGAACTATAACCCAAATTGTGAACTCCAGGAAAACATTCTCAAACTAAGCATAAAACTGGTTTCTTTAATAACTCACCCCTGCTGTGTCTCCACTTTGTTTGCAGCTCCTACCAAATTTCATGGCCACTGCTGCATTCTTACTGTAATCTCCAGTCAAGGGTGAGTTCCAAAACCAAGGACAGGAATTTGTGTTCAGAGTCCTTCTTAAAACCAAGGGCCAAGATGAGTGCAATGTGATAGCACAGCATGTGAAAAGAGCAGTTAATCTTAAAACTGATCAAAATTAGCCACGTGTAACAGCACCAAAAGATGGAAGTTGCCTGGTGCAGAGGTTATGTGCTTTCTCCTTCATCCAGCTAAACAGGGCTTTTATTTTTCACCTATTTTTTTAAAAGATGGCATCTTAAATTCTCATTACGAGTCTCTTTGACCATCTGAGCAGTGATTTAAGCAGAGCATCCGTGTGAATAATTTGTTCAGCCTGGGCTTTTCTTGGATGTGCCGTGAACCCCTAAAAAGAGAAGCATTTTACACTTGGTTCAGATTCCTATTCCTGTATTTTACAGTTGGTCCAGGTTCCTATTCCTGTTCCTAAGCCCCCATCCCCACAGATCTCTGGGCCCCTGGGCCAGCAGGACCTGCTGCTCTCTGGTGGCACAGCAGCCACAGGCAATAAAACACCTTCCCTTGGGCTGCAGTCAGTGCCAGTTTGCTCTGAAAATGCTTCCTTGCCTCAAACATCCTGTTCAATACAAGTACTCAGGATTTACTCTTCCCATTTGAAGGGTCTGATCTTGTGTGGCTGCCACGAAACATTGCCAGGTGCTTTCACGCTGAACAGGGTTTTATTGTCTCCCATAAATTCACCAGCCATTCACAAAAAGCATCTCTTTAACCCCAAGAAACCTGTCAGCCAGCTGCCTAAATCCTAAATGCTCCTGGGCCAATCACTAACCAGTTCAGAGCTTTCAAAGATGTTCACATGTCCCATTTGGTCCAGTTTATTGAATTTCAAAATGAAGGGTTCCCTTCTCAGAACAGACAGATTCTGGATGTTAAAATATTAACCACTGCTAATTTTAGAAGGGTGTATAAAACAGGAGGCACAGAGGACACAGGGAAGGTGTGTGGATGCACGTGTGGAAATAGGATCTTTCTGAGAAGTCTCTGATTTGAATTTATTTGTCTGATTTCCGGGTTTGTTGTTTGATATTTTTTTTCCCCTCTTCAATTTCTACATGAGTCTGTGCAGCATTATTTCCAAGACTGAACTCATAATTTACAAGCAGAACATCTCATTCTCAGGGTCAAATTCCAGCTCGAGTGAGGGGTGGGAGGAAAAAAATCCCATTCCAGCAAATGATGTCACTACATTTGGAACAGACTTGGAAGGCAGGCAGAGATGAAATCTTTGAACCACAAATTTAGTTCCCAAAGTTCTGGCTCTTAGTTACAAAATTATTCAGCCCAGACTCAGCATCTGAGTCAATAACCTCTGAAGGAATGAACACAGAGCTCCTTGCAGAATCTTTTCATTCGTTATAAATACACCTGCCATTCATTCCTGCCTGCCTGCAATCCTACTCCCACTTCTTCCCTGTTAGATATGAGCAAACAATGACACTTACTAGATTATTTTTTGCAAAACTTACATTTCTGGGCCTCTCACCAGCTGGCCTCGGGCTAAACTGCACAATGACACCTTTGTAAAGTCAGAATTAAAAAGCACATATTAAGTGGAAAAGAAAGAGCCTCAATAAGCGGAAGAGCAGTGAGGCATAAGTGTCTTTTTTAATACACTGGAATCTGGCAATTACCTCACCCATCAGTGTTCCTGCTGTGAATAACATCTAATAATTAAATCTATGGCACAGAGCTTATTTAGGGGCTTGGATTGGATCTGAAATAACCCATGGGCTTTATAACCAGGCAGAGTTACAATGGTACTGATAGCAGTGGGATGACTTCCAATGGCTCAATGCAACTCTTAGAGAGAAAAACCTTTTATTTCAATTGTACCAAGGAAGCAGGAAACCTCTTTTCATCTCCTTAGGACAGAGCCTGGGACCTGTTGATCCTCCTCTTCATCCAATACAACTTAAACTGCCTCCAAAGAGAACGAGCCTAAATTTCATCCCTGACCTAAGACACTGGATCTGTTGCATCCTTTGACCTTTCCATAAAGATGTGAAATGGTCTCCAAAGTCACCTCAGCGTGTTTATTGGTTATCCCTTGGGTTGAACATGTTGCAAAGCAGCTCAGGAGCTCCAAGCCTTTGCTTAGACCACTACAAAAATTACCATTCCAATCCCAGGGAGAGTTTGCAGAATCAAGGTGAATGAAGGGTTCATCTCCAGTCCAGCACAGGTAATTAACACTTTTATCAGCTTTTATGCAATAAAACTGGGCCACAGATGGGAAAGAGATTTGTCTGTACTCATAAACTTGGTTTCTGCACAGTCATAGCACGAAAGGATTTTCAGATAATGCTTGAATGTTACAGGACTTTCTCCAGCTTCAGTGAAATCTGCACTTCCACACCCAGCAGGTTTTTGGGATTGTCTTGCTTTTGGCAATGAATTTTATCCCAGCAGAAAGCAAGACAGGGATAAGACTAATTCCTACAGCACCTTTTACACGGTACTTGTGCTCAGGGGAATAAAGTGTTTTGCAAGAGTTATTATTCCATTATCTGAGCTTAGATGGACAGACAAATCAAATATACCAAGAGCTGCATGCCTGAGACCTGAAAATGCATCTTCTAACAGCTCAGATACAAATGATCTGCCCATTTAGTCTCCACACAAAGCACCTAATAATGAGGCAGGAGCCCAGACAGATGGATGAACAGGCTGAGTCTCTCCCCCTCAAGAAGTGAGGATTCAACAGCATCTGCTCCAGACATCCAGAAGGCTCCTGTCGCATAAATAAAAATAATCATCATCTGTCAGTCTCGAATCACTTCAGCAAGAATTCACAAAGAGTTGAGGTTGTCAGCTCCAGGAAAGCCAGTCCTTCTCCAGAGGAGTGAAAATACAATCCCATCTTGTGAAAATACAACTCAGCACTGCCCTGAGAGCAGGGGATCTGCATCGGGGCTTTCCCACACCAAACTCCAAGGCAGCTGCAGGAATTGGGTATTTCCTGAAGTGAGCTTGGCAGGAACACTCTTTGTGAGCAGGTGCTCACACAAGCCATTTGCTCAAGTGAACCTAAGCCAGGCAATTAAGAACAAACCCAAAAGAAACACACAAAGTTCTTTGCTCAGAAGACTTTTAAGAAGAAAAAAACAAAACAAAACAACCCGCTTTCAGTAAAGGAATCAACAGAAAGTGAAAAATGAAGAGGTAAAATTAGATCCCAGCATTGCAGTGTTCCCTGTGCCTGGAACAAAGTGCCCAGAGAGGCCCTGCAGCTGTTCTGAGGTGAGCAGGGGCTGAGTCAGGGCATCCCAGTCTCCTTCAGCCACCACGGTGACCTCGGTGTCACCAAGGGAGCTGGAAGCAGCCCAGGCTCCGTTTCAGATGGAGCTGTCCTGAACGGTGACAGCAGCGGATGTGACACTGATCTGCCTCGGTCACCGGGCACGGGCTGGGGATCTCAAATTTAAGGCTGTTATTCCAGTGTGACCTGCTTGTTTGGGGCCAGCAAGAGCCACTGAGAGCACAGGGTTTATGCACAGCTCTGTCTCTGGTCACAGCTTTGCCATAGGTCTCTGTGCAAGGCAGGAAATGACACTTATTTCCCAGGTAAATAACTCCAGGGATCCAGAACGAGACTAAACCTAAGCTAGATAGAGTAGAAGGGAGACCAAGATCTATTATTTTACTCAAAGAGGCCACTCATGAGCTAAAAGATATGAACTTCAATTTAATTAACCACCAAAGGCTCATATGAATTCTTGAGATTCCTTCACAGGTTTCTGACCATTCCATCTGTCACAAATACTCACCACTCAGCTTATTTTTAAGGCTAATACAGCAAATAACATTCATATAAATCTAATTCTACTATACACTAATGTTTATCGTATGCACAGCCTGATTTCTCCTGTGTATCACTGTCCAACAGTGAGTGTTTTATAAAGTTGACCCACCTAACACAGTGATGCTTTTCCTGTACAGCACTGATACCAATTCCAGTAGAAGAATCCTCCACATTCATTGCAGTTTCCCTCGCAAATACATCAAAGAACCTGCTGTTGTTCCATACACTCTCGCATAAAACACCCCATAAATTACAATTAACAAGCCCTTTTAATACCCACCCACTACTCACTTTCTCCCTTCTGGTAGCTGATACTTTCTTTTGAACCAAAATTGCCAAAGTTCACACAGGTAAACGCTCAGTAAAATTCCCATTTCAAGCAGCCAGTATGAAATGCACGTGGTGGTGCAGCACTTACAGGGTTAAACACACAGCAGAGACCAGGGACAGTCTTCCTTGGCTCTCTTCCTCAGGGAAACCTCTAACACAGAGCCCTGGATTCATGTCATCCCCTCTGGGAGCTGCAGGGGTGTTGGAGGGAAGGCACACTCTGCATGGACTCGTGTGTGCACAGAAAAGAGGGAGGGGGAAATGGAATAGGGAGGATCAGCAGATTAGAGGAAATGCTGCTGGACAAAGTGTGGGAATCGGGCAGGAGATTCCATGACTCTCTTCCCCTCCCTTCCCACCACTATCCCAAGAGTGGTTTCAAAGCCAGAGGCAGCAAACAACAGGAATATGACTAACAAACTTCACATTTATAGCACTGGCCCTAATCTGCCTGAAACTGCAGGAAACTCAGAGCTTGTCCTCGCGTTTCAGCAAGCAGAGAAAGCAACTGCAAGCACCAGCTGCTCCTGCAGCAGCTGCCACGAGCAGCAGAAGGACCCAGCAGCTGCTCAGGAGGGTCTCAGACCCCCAGGAATCTCCTGATGGTGAGTGTGACCCTCACATGGTGCTGCCTCTGAGATGCCACTTCTCTCTCCAGCAACTATTTTGGGACAGAAGACAAAGAGCCTTGAAAGATCATCTTACACAGAGAACAGTAAAGACATGACTCTTCAGCTAATTCCACACCTCCCTGCTCACTCCAGAAGGGCTCAGCAGCCTGAGTGGACGTGTGAAAACTGGGATATGTTTGAGGGGGTTTGTCCCCACCTCCCAAGGATCCCCAGTGGGACTGCAGCAGGAATTTGGCTGGTGCACAAGGTTCTTCCCTCCGAGGTGCTGCTTATGAAAACACACACAAGGAGTGGACTGGAGCTCCCAGAGTGGAACAGGCGTCAGCAATCCAAGGAAAAAAGCTGCACGTGACACTCGGAGTGAGCCCTGACTAGGACTGTGTTAGTCACTTCCAACTCAAGAAAAGGCAAGTGACAAGAACACAAAGAGCTTCAGTTTTCCAGCAGAACACTCGAGGCTCACATTTCCCAAGGTTCACATCATTTCTTTAAAGCAGCAGTTGAGGACCCACCTCCAGACACTCACTTCAGTGAGTTCAGCACTTCAGCCAAACACTCAAAACTTGCCACAGTTTTCCCTCTTTGTGAGTCATTAGCAGAGCTTTCCCAATTTCCTCTCACTTAATGCCACTTGAAACACGATTCAATGCACTGAGCTGACACACACACACAGGGATAAGCTTCTTAGGAGGGTTTGTGGCACCTTTTCCTTCTACCAAACCTCCCATTGAGTGGATCAGAACAAGTAAAACATCTGGGGAAGTGCAGGGGGTGCAGGAACATGAACACAGCTGTTCTGGGCTACTGTCTGAAGCCAAAAATAAGAGCAGTAGTAATGGCTGAGCACACCGATCCTTCTCAGCTCCAATCAGTTCAAACTGAAGTTCAAGTAGCTGGCTGGGGATTGGGGTCTTGTAGGAAATAATGGGGCAAACCTCCGTTTCAGGTAATTTGAGGTCTGTCTTAATGTTTTCTCCCAAAAACATCCAGTACCTTTTCCTAACCAGCTCCAATCCAGACTTTTGATATCAAACCCACCACTCAGCTTAGATTCTGCCATTTCAACCACAGTCATTTCCTGATCTCTGCTCTGCTTCCAACACACACCAACCACTTCCTGATCCTCCTGAAATGACATGATTCTCTCGGTGTTGGCCTGTGCATAATTTACAGTGAATTTTTTGTTTTCTTCCTCCTCCCCCCAAAAATATCAGAAGTTTGAAAGAAAAAAAACTAATTTTCTCTAGATTTACACTCACTATAATCATTTTTAAATAATTCATGCTTAACATATTGCCTTGAAAGTTCTTTAAATATTAAAAACAAAAGCTTAGGGGTTTACAGGGCTTGCTATCCTTGCAGAAGATTCACTGACACTGAATGAAGGTCTATTACACCATTCATTTCTCATCTCAGGTGTCTTCAGAGCCACATGCACCATGTGTTTAGGTTTAAATGCTCGAAATTCTCTTCCTCTTTTTCAGCTGTAAGTTTCAGAGCTTGAGCTTTATTAAGCCAGGCAGTCCCTCAGGCTTTTTTCCACAGTATTAGACGTGAGCTGGAGGAGCTCATCGGGCAGGGAACACTGCCATCATGTGTGTCAGGAGCACACAGCCACACAGGGGCTTTGCCAGGGAGCAGTTCATCCTTGCTTGAGACATCCCCGCTCAGATGTTGCCATAGAAACCTCAAATTATGTCTATAGGGGAACAAGGAAAGGTTTCCTCAAGGTATGGATGGAATAGCTCCATGGAAACAAGCCCTGACTGTCAGAGGAAATGAAGGAAGGGGGTTTGTGTGGGAAGACACATCATCTAAATATGCAGAGCAAGAGCCCTGCAAGCCAGGCAAGCTGTCCTTCAGGATCTGCCTAGGGCATGGCATTGAGACTCGGTGGCACAAGAACTGCTGGCACAGTGGGCATCAGGTGTGATTCCAGTGCCCACAGGCACTGGAGGTGTGAAAACATCAGCCCGCCTGGTTATAACACACCACGTGCTGCCACGAAACCTGGGGGCCAGCCCAGTGCAGCCCAGCACAAATTCAATGTGATCCAGGGTAAGAAAGCTTAGGACAAGTCTGCAAATTCACACACACACACACACACAACCCCTCCCCGATTGTTTTCAGCCTTACAAATCCACCAGCCTGCTCTGAAAAGCAAATGGGCTATTTGTGGTAAATTTTCATCCCACTTGTCTACAAATATCCCCTTTTACTAAAGATGGCATTTGTTCTTTGAGGCAGTGTTGGAAGTGCAGACTCTGGAACAGACACCCTCCAATGCAGGCAAGAGCAAGAAACCTTCTGGAAATTCCCATTTGCTGCATAAACCAGGAGACTGAACCGTAGCAATGCATATTCTTGTTGGGTTGTGCTGTAGTCCCTGAGCCTGAGAGTCAGCCACTCTCAGCATCTCAGGCTGGTGCTGTTCCCCTGAGCTCCCCCAGTTGGACTCTGAGGTAAACATATGCTGCTATCTCGTGGTGAAATAAGCATTTAAATAGATCAGAAGCCTAAAGCAAATGAGTCAAATCTAATCCTTAATCAGCACATGCTAGTTCACCAACCTCAGACAAATTATTTAATGCTGTTTATTGAAACTCTCCGAGCAGCTGGTTATCTGCACCTCCATTCCCTGCCTGCAATAAAACTGGAGCATTATCTCAGCCAATACCTGGGTCATTCATTAAAGCATTGATGAGGGTAAGTAAAGAACAGGAAACGTTCAAACATATGGGAGTGCCTCAAAAATTCTTCCAGAAAAGAAAAAAGAAAGAGCTTTTGCAGGATCTGGCTGCTTTCTCTCTGATTTAAGGTAAAAGGCAGAGACTTAGAGGTACATGTTATAATCTCAGCCTTTTTCTTTTGTTTTTTCAATTCTCCCTCCCAGATTTTGTTTACCTGGAAAGAATTTTGTATCCAAACACTGGTTTGGAAATTCCCATTAAACCAATCCATGCCCAACCCTGGGTTTGGGAAATACTGGGAACCCCCACCGAGCCACAGCTCACACCAGGCAGGCTCCACACAGCACCCCCAGGAGCTGTTCCTATTTTTCATCAAGTCAATGGGACACCAGAATTCCAAGGCACACACAATTTCCTGCCCTGCCCCCAGCTTTGCAACCCCTGCTATTTCATGTTTTTGCAACCTTACACCACAAATCTCAAACCTCTTCCTGCCCAGCTTGATTTCACATTCCCTCCATTGCCTGCCAAAACCTAACTCACATAACACTTTATTTATAAAATTCCCCTCTCTTCCAGGCTCAGGAATAACCTTGTCTATCTGCAAATCCAGTTTCCTACACCAGCTCCCCAGGTTTGCTGTTCACAGCTGGAAAATTCTGCTTCCTCCACTGCAGAATGTTAAAACAAACCTATGGGGGAAAAAAGCATCATGAACTCCAAAAGTCAAATTTCAGTTCACTGGAACAGAGCCCCCAAAATCCCAAGATTATGTACATTGGGTCTCTTTGGAACTCAGAGCTGGTTTTCACCAAATGAAGGGAATCCAAGCTGAGCTTAAGTTAAAGACTAGTATTATTACAGCAAGAACTCAGATGTTTGCAATTCCAAGTCATTAGTTTCTAGAGCCTTTGTTTTCATCTAGACAAATAATTTTTACTTTGGAGTTGGTGAAATCAACGGGAACAAATCAAGTCAAGCAAATCCATATCAAGTAAACACCTTCCAAACAAGCCCATGCTGTGTAGAGCTTCAATAGGCACCTGTGCTCCTCTAATAACCACTCTCTCATCTCAAAAGCACAAACAAGTCCTGCTTATCGTGGAGTGCCAATCACAGCCTTGTATAAACAGGCAGAGATATCAGTGTCACACAGCCCAAGGCTGAAAAACACTCGCAGCTCTTGGGCTGTTGTGCTTCTCTCCTTGACACAATTAACAGCAGTTGAAGAAACATTTTCCCTGCTGAAATGGCAGATTCTTCAACTTCCCTGAACTTCAGTCACCAATTCCTTCCCGTTTTTCCCAGAACTTGTAAAACTTGAGCCATGAAGTGGCTTTAAGCAGACAAGAGTTTAAGACAACAGCTAAAGCACTGCTTGCTCTGCCCAGTCCTCAGCAGGCAATATTCCTCTCCCAAGTACTTATGTCAACCTGCTTCTGAAAATTTAAGATACTGGAGGATGTTTATGATGTCAATGTAAATATAAACCCCCACAAACATAAAATTGAGTGTGTAGCACAAACTCCAGGGACCTCTTCATTTAACACCTACCAAAGTTTTCCCTGGAAAGAAATGCCCATAAAAAACTCTTTCCCCTCCCAGTGTCAAAAGTACACAATTTGTCTCCCCTAACTTCATCTCCCAGCCGGTGCTATGACAGCTGAGACACACCCAAGCACCTGAAGGTAAATTCCCTATTTTGTTCCAAATTCATCATTTCATTGCCACAATTCCTTGCCTGCACTGCAATTCCAAGTATTCCCATAGTGGGAGGACTTGACAGGACCCTAACTGCAGAATTACATGCCACTATCACCACGAATGTGGCAGCTTAGAATGACAAACAGTGGGACATTGTTTGCAGTAATAATAAAAATTCCAGCCCAAGAAGAGCAGCCGTCCTTCAGGGATGCTTTTCCACCAGGGTTACTCCTACCATTGAATGACCTGGACAGACTATTGAGGGTTGGTTTGTTCTACTCTAAAGCAATCTCCTCCAAACTGCCTGCATTGCTTCAGTTCCTACCTGACACCAATACTTGAATTTGCATCTCCTGTTGCTCAGCTTAGAGAATGTGATTTGTCCCCCTTCTAGTGGGGACCATTTGCTTTTTTTAATGGGATCACTCCTTAATCCAAACCACTCAAGTAGGTGTGGGAGTTCCTGCCTTCATTTCCTCCTCAGATAACAGTTCCAGTAAAGCAGAATAATCAGCTGAATTAACCCCCTAAGGGAGAAAAAAAAAAAAAAGGATATTATCTCAGGAATTCTGTTTATGATCCGAGGGTGCTAAAGAAAGGAACAACACACAGTAATGATTAGCAGGTTATTCAGAGCTTCACTAGAAAACACACAGATGGCACACAGACAGTCAAACGCTACACAGACATTGTATGACATTTTGGAAGCAGCACATTTGGATGTGAATACTCCAAGCTGTTACTCAGAGCAGCTTTTTTTTGCCATCAACAAAACTCTGCCTCATTTATTTTCATGTTCAAACACACACACTCAGCACTTTGAGCAGGCTCATAGTAAAACTATTAACATGGATTTGGATGTTGCTGTGATCAGTTTTCTTCTCCCTCTTGAGTCTGGAGGGAGCCAGAAGCCAATGGAAAAAGCCAAGCAATGTGTAAACCCAGGAAAAGAAGACCTGAAGGAACAGACCCCTTCAGGAACTTTTCTTATTCCCATCTCATGGAATTCCCAGCTCATTGAAGGGACCTTTGGGTGCCTCTGCCAACTTGTTAAAGTTCTGTAAGAACAGGTTGAACACTCCTGTACTTTCTTTGTCCACCACAGAGGTGGAAGGTGAGATGTTCTCCACCATCCTCGTGCTTCCCAACCCCTGTGGCAAATGGAGATGCCCAATTCCCATTTTAAAGGCAGATTCCAATCCTCCCTGGCAGTTTTGCACTGGGCTAAGCCACTTCAGCAGAATCCTGCTCCACTGCACTAATACACACCAGGTTCCTGAGCACTAAAATATGCTTATTAAATGAAAGCCATTTCAAAGGTTTTATAAATAGTGGGGTTTTTTTACTGAGAAAGCAGACCTGTAGTCCAACAGCTGCCACAGCAGCAAGGGATAGGACACAGATACATGAATTTCTGAATTTTATCGAGCAGTTGTGTTCCAAAAAAACCCCAGAACCATCTGCTCTGAACCCACAGTGCAGAACTGTGCAAAATCATCCAGCCAGTTGCCAATGTTCATCTTCAGAAGGGCATAACCCAGGAGATGCTGAGTCCCAGGTTGCTGCTCTAAACCCTGGATAAACTGAGCTCACTGAGCCCTCTTGCAGGGTTATGCCAGGGATCAGGGACTCGGTCACTCCTGTACTCCTAACAGTCCCTGTAGTCACAAATCAAGCCATTCTTCTCTAAAGTTTCCTCACATCACAAGGAAGGAAAGAGAAAACACTGTGGGCCCCAGAGAATCTCATCTCCATTTCTGTTCACCCTTCAGGATGAGGAGATGTCTCCAGAGAGTGGAGAGCACCAGTGAGCAGATCATTTCAGCAGTAATTACACTTGGCACTTGAATTATAGCCCAGAATAATTTCATTTAGGCCTTCACTGACTAACAGGAGAAAAACCAATATTGATAAACATCACAACAGAACGACAGGCTGACACCAGTGCTGAACTCCCTCCATTCCTACCCTTGGTGAAGGACTCAGAAATGGGGGGCAAGGGAAGCTACAAACCCCCTGCCTGCAGAACCCAACTGCCCCTTAAGAACCAGCAGATTAAAGCAGCCACTGGAGGATCCCATGGAAACAAAAGTGAAAACTGAACTGCATTTCGAAATGAACAGTCACCGTGCCCTGTAAATGAGATCAACTTTAGCAAAAGTGACTCCACAATGTGTTTTAACTATCCAAAATGATTCTTGTGCTGCCCATGCAGTGCTGGGGTCCACAGCCACTCTAAACCCTTCTATTCTACAGTGTTTAGACTGAGAGCACTCAGTGGTGTTTGAACAGAGATTTCAACCCATTTCCCTTGTCACATCCAAATTTAAAAAGCTTTGTTTGGTCCTAGTTAACATTTCAACAAGTCTAAGATGATAAATAACTTAGAACAGCACCAGACCCCTTAAAAATTATTTTTGCCTTCAATTGCAATGCAAACCAAAACCAGAATGTGGATTCCTTATCTGGAAGGTTCTCACACACATTTTGTTCTTCACACTCAGGGAAATACTGTCACTAACCCACCTGGCTACTCTGCTCAGCCTCAGCTTGGGCAATTGCCAGTCAAGAGAGACAATGGATGGAAAGATGTGGCCACATAAAAGCAGAACCTTGCAGTGTCAGACAAGCCCTGCAGGAGCACATTAGAAAGCAAATCACTCCAAGCACAAGTTCTTGGCTGGCACGGAGTGGAGCAGCTCCCCTGACTCCAACAGAGCTGCACCAGCTGGTGTGGAGCAGAGGGGAGGTTGGCTTTGTGTCCCCCAGCTGCAGTCCACACCATCTGGGCTCTGGTACAAGAGTACTCCCCCAGAAAAAGGCAGGAGTTTGGCATCTAAACCACTGTCGAGATAGAAATTTCCTGCTCCCCCCAAAATTCCACATGTCCATCTCTCCCAGGGGTGACACCTACACAAGAACAATGTTGTTTGTACAGCACAGGAGCCAAGGAGCTCCTGGCACTGGGGGCTCATGCTTTCAAATTTCAACCCCTCCTGAGAGAGAGGTCCTTCCTCAAAGACACATTAAGAGATAAAAGGCTTATCTACACAAATAGTAAACACACAGCCCCTGATCTGCTTACTCCAGCCATGAGATTGCAAGGGCTTGCAAAGGGAGCACAAACACCCCTATGCTCTCCTTAGTTCAGGGGCAGCACTTGGGGCAACTGGAGAATATTTGGGTCTGAGATGCCCACACAGCACTGCACAGACAGCTCAAAAGCAGACAAAAACCCCCCGAGTGCCAAGTGATGTCCCAGCAGGGCAGGGGCTGAAGCACTCCCAGCCCAGCCCATTACCCTGCCTGCAGAAATGTGAAGTTAAAAGCTTTGGGGACACGGCCCCGTTTTGCTCCCTTCCAGCTTTGTTAAGTGAGAGATCAGATCCAGTTCCCTTTGTACCCCAAGGTCTCATTAAAATCAAATTAGAAGCCTCTCTCAGACTACCAAGGTAGCCCAGAGCTCCTGTACACACTAGCGATGTTTTTTTCCCTTCCCCTTCCTTGTGGCACAAGGGAGAATTCTTTCAACAGTTAGACTGCTCTAATACTAAATAATTAGATTTCTCCCTCCTCTATCTTGCCTAGATCCCCAAAGCTTTCCCTGGCAAAGGCAAGGAAGAGCAGATGTTCAGTTCAGATGAGATTAAAGAAAAATATTGCATATTGGTTGCTCTATCCTGTAAAAGAGAAGGTAGGGATTAAAATCCAAGCCAAGGGAAGAGATCTCAGATTTGGTAACTGATTCTGCAGTTTAAAAGTCACAGGAAACTGGCCAAATTTGCCACCAAGTGGAAAATGTGGCAGAACCAAAGAACTTGGCTTTGAAAATTCCCTTGGCCTGAGGAACTTGGTTCCAGTCTTCTGATTTTATCTTGCCAACCACTCATAAGACTTCAAAACCAAAGTGTGAAATGTTGATTGGTTATTGGGTACCCCAGAGCCAGGAAAAGTTACCTATTAGAAGGCAAAAGAATAATGGCAGGAGAAAGAAAAAGCAAGAGGAGTAAAGGAGAAATTGATAAATTAAGTTAGAATAAGCAGTTTATATGTGTACATCTTGGCTGGGTGACAGCTGCAGTGACTCATATGATAAAACACCACGCAGCCAATGGAGCTGTTTGAAGAGGTCTCCAGAGTGTGAAGCAAGGAATAATGGAATAAAAATGAACCAAGACAATTATGTGGATGTTTCCTTCAGTCATAACACAGCTCAACTTGAGGGTGAAGAGGTAGGCGAGGCGTGTGGGTTGAAACACAAATAAGGATTAAAGCCATTTCGTAAAACTTTTATGCACGCACAGTTTGCAATTCCCAGCCCAGTGATCAGAAAGAGATTATTCCTTAACTGCTTCCCAGCACAAAGGGTGGAACCCACAATGGAAAGATGCCATTTTCCCCATGATTTTCACCAGGGCTGGACTAGCCCTCCCATAACCATGGAAAACAGCAAACACTCACATGGGCGGAAGGAACGAGCTGCTGAATTTCTCCATCCTGCTTTTCCAGGGGTCCTGATTCAAGAGCTTTGTCTAGCCCAGGGTCTCCAAGTCCTAAGTGTGATCACTGACCTGCCATGATCATGAAACCACGCCTTTAAAGCTTCTCTACAGCAGGTAAACCTGCCTGGGCTGGATTAGGGTTTGGAGCATGCTGCTGTCACCAAGCTTTTCATTTTTATCTCTCCTAATCCCATTAATCTCTTGCTCTTTAGTGCAGTTAGGCCCAGATAGTTACCAGTGTTTATGCTCTGAAGACTCAGGATGGAGTTACAGCAAGTCCAATTGTTGTTCCCACTTTACTCAAGTCTCAGAACTAGCAAGAAGGCAGGAGAGAGTTACTAAATTAACTTTTTTTTGTGAGGATGCTTCTTAAGAATCCTACAAGGGAAGCAGCCTAAGAAAGTCCTCAAAAAGGAGTGCACTTGCTGCAAATTGAATTTAGCTTAACATGAAGCTGCACAAGGGACTTGCTCTCTCTCTCCACCACTTTCCTCCCCTGTGGTGGAGGGAGAGCATGAAAAGCCTTGAGACCATGAGGTGTAAGCACTGGGACAAAGCATCCCCACTGAAAGGCACTGGCTGATCCAGGCCAAGCCTAACACAGCTGTCATTTCTCTCCCTAGAATTTAGGGTTTCCTGTCTAAAACCAGTGACACAAACTGGGTTTGCATCCAGCAGGCAAATGTGGCCCAAACACAGCCCAAGTGTGAGAAAAGGTGTGCTTGACTTCAAGGGAAGGGCAGGTGAAGGGACAGGAACAAAAGCTGAGCCAAGGAAGGGAACAGGCAGCAGAGAGAGGGGCCAAGTGATCCAAAATAGCCTTGGCATGTCTCTGCTTTTGCTTGCCATGAACACATTACTGAGCTCTCTCAGCACACGAGGAAGAAATCAGCTTGATGGATGTGCCAGTGTTTCTTATTCCCTCAGAGCTGCATTCAACAAGTTTTCAGAGCAACTCAAGACCAGCCTGATCCCATCTCTGCCTGCAGAATTTAGTGGGCACAGGACTCCTGGTTTTAGCACCACAGACACCCTTGTGCAGCCCATCACCAGCTCCACAGTGCCAGGTCCCAGCCTGCCTGAGCTCTCCTGCAAACACACCAGGACCCTTGCAAGTCTCCCAGTCACAGCTCCAGGGCCACAATCCCCGAAACGTGTCCTCGTGTGAGCCAGACACTCCAGGCTGCATCACAAAATCTGCCTGGCTGCAACTTTCCCAGATTCACACTGTTCAAAATGTCATGAACATGTAGGGTGCAAGGCACTGGTACTCAAAGAGTGCATCCCAGTGTATCCTTAGTAAAATGCAAGTGAAAAAGGGGGATTGTACTCTTTGGTGTGGACATGACAGTGTCAGACTGGAACAAACTGCTTTCACAGGCAAACATTTACACCTCGTGTACCTGGGAATGCAGATCCCCTTTTAGAAGCCACCTTTTTGCCAAATCATATATTTCAACCTGTACCAGTTGTACTTTCTGCAATCCAAGGTCCCAGCTGGTACCTTGTGAACAGATAATTGCAGGTATAGAAATGAGTGCTCCAAGGAACTTCAGATGGAAGAAGTTTGCTCTGCTCATCTCCCTCCCTTCCTAGTACTTACAAATACTCTGCCAGCAAATACTGAGAGCTGAAAGATCATTAATCGTTTGGGTACAAAAAGGATATTAACCCAACAGTGCTCTCTCCTGGGACTCTGGCCCCAGGCAACTAGTAAGTCATTAGCTGGACTCTGCAGCTTCACCTCAATCACAGCAGTGCACCAGAGCTGGTCCTTGATTAATCTTTTATTTCAACACAGATTATCCACTAATGTTTGAGGTTATTTGTCCCTTTTCCCTGTCACAGAGTTAATTAAAAGTCTAGCAAAGGATAACATGCAGTTCCAGGAGTGAGTTTGCCTGTGGTACTAGCAAATAACCCAATGTATGTATTATGCCCAGTTCCTCCTTCCTGACCCTCCAACCACAGATTTTCACAAGAGCTGCTTAAAAGAAATACCTTATTCATTAACTAAGAATTAGAATAACGAAAACATGTGTTTCTAATGCAGTCACAGACCTGCCAGCCAGGCATGGTTACTGTAAATGACCTAGTTAGAGATGGAAATGTGAGTGAGAAAGCTGCAGAAATCTCACACTCCATCAGCACTAGGAGCCACAGCAGCTCCTTGAGCCCTGGGTTTGTTTCCCTGCCCAGCTGCCCTGTCCTACCCAAAGCAAAGATCCCTCCAAATGGCACAAAGAGCTTTGGGTTCTGAGCCATCTGGTCAGTTTATTGTCAGACAAGCAAGGCAAAGGGAAGATCTATCTCTGCTCCACATGGTGTGCCTTTAACTAGGGAACCAAAGCTGTCAGATCAGGTGGACTGCTCCTTTTTGGATGGGTTCCCTCCTTGCTTTAGGGGGCAGGAGGGCAGCAAGGGTCTCCAGCTCGAGGGTCTCTGCCCTTTCTCCTGCATCATGTGTCACAGCAATGAGTGTCACACCACAGGCACAGACGGCTTGCTCTTCTACATCAGCTTCTCTTGGGAGACAGAAGGGCTGGAGATGGTCATAATTACCTCCAAAAAGGATTTCCAATCTCTCCCCTTCCAAAATAGGACACAAGTGGCACTATATGAGCTGTTTGCTTCACAAGGAAGAGGTGGTGGGAAAAAAAAAATATGTGGCACCAGTTCAGAATTCAGGGGAATGTCGTAGAAAAGCCCAACACGCCACAAACCCAGAACACAGCCTGATCATTCCCATCCATCACTCCTGCCTCATCTGGGAACAGGGCAAGATGTTCTACAGCCACATCTGAAACTTCCATCTCCACCCCCGAGTTTTCCCTTGTCATCAGCAGACATGTAACCCAAAGTGTGACATTTTCCATCCCTTGCAATTGTCACTCCGTTTGAATCTATTTTAGACAGTCAAGTATCACCAGCCTTATAAAAGCTCGGTTCCTTCGTGTCCATCCTGCCAAACATCCCAGGGAGGAGGGGAGGGTGGAAAAAGGATGCAGAAAGACGTGGGCATGTGTGAGAAGTGCTGGAAATAGCCTCGAGCTGATAACAGAAATAAAACTGTGCATCAACAGGAGCTGGCTGGGCTGGGGAACAGCACAGCTCAAAGGCACAGCACCTCTCCTTGGTCTGCAGACAGGAGACACTACACGGGACACCACCCACATTCTGACACCTCGTAGGGCTGGAGTGCCACAGTTTGGTCACAGAGCCTTTTGGTGGCTCAGGAGACCCCACAGCAGCAGGGAAACCTTCACAAACCCAGAGCCCTGCTGGGCAAGGCTGATGAGATTGAGTAAGAGCAATTGTCTGAAAGGCAGCGACATCAGCAGGCACTTCCACAGGCAGCAGGACCCCCGTGTTGTTTCACATCAGGCTTTCAAGCCAAACCCCATAACCAGGCCTGGGAACGGCACAGGAAACAGTCTCAGGGTATTCAAAGTTAAGGAAAAGGTGCAGGGTATGTGAGGTCTTGTAGACAGTCATTGGTCCAGCTACAAGTAAGAGGAGAGGCTGTGTCTGAAATAGGTAAATTTAAGAAGTTTGAACGAGAACAGCAGAGAGGAAAAAGTAATTCTAGTCTAGAAGTAAAGATAACTATCAATTAGGATGTTCATCGGGTTCCCACCACAACTACAGAGCGTTCCTCTTTGCTCTGTGTTTATCATGACAACATCCTCCAGGATGGTGCTGCCCAGGGGCCAGCTCGCATTCATTCAGCACCCTTTAGACACTGAGACACCACCACAACCAGCACCAGCAAGATCACAAAGTGCCTGACATCAAACGACCCACTCCAGACCTCCCCAGTGGAGCAGGAACAAAACTCCAGCCTCCAAGTGGCCCATGTTAACTTTCTAATCAGTCATTGCATCTTTAAATAGAAGTTTAAAATATAGATCTCCCTGTTCATCCACCCCCCAATAGCTGCAGGCTCGGTCCTGCCGCTCATGAATAGACAGACTAAAGACAAACCCAGGGCTTTTAGGATCAAGGACATCATCGGTTTCAAATAAACAGCTTAAATAGTTACAAATAAACACTTGCTAATGTAAACAGGTGAAATACAGTGAAATTCCTCACATGCACCCGGTGACTGCACACCTGACCCACCTCAGCCTGGGTATTGTTTGACTCTCCCCTGTAAGGAGGTAATTTATTTCAGAGACTGCAGGACTGAACCAAAATGCTTTTAACTTCACCCTGCACCTGCATCTCCAGTAAAGACGTATCAGAGCATGGAGGCACAGGAGAGTCACTGATTTGCATCTCATTACCACAGATGCTAATTGCCCTATGCAACTGCTCTGAGGCCAGATCACTCATAAACTTGGGTGCCACAGCCCTTTGCATGAATTACCTGGGGACAGATATGAGCAATTTCATTTTTTGGATTAAAAAAGTTATAAGTCATTAATGTCATCAAAGAGTAACAGATCCTTTAGTTCTATGTAAAATAGAACAAGTTCAAACTCCCTGCTTCAATTCCCCTCTGCTATCAGCACATGACAGCCCAGCTTCAACCACAGCATTCCCAGACAACTCTAAGTTCTTGGTCTGTTATAAATGGAACCTTCAGAGAAAGTTTAGCAAATATACAATGAAATGATTCCCTGTTAGGGATTGCTCTTGACTGGTTTCATTGTCTTCCTGAGAGTGACAGTCTCCTTCAAAACTCAGATTTTTTGAAGACATGAGGTAATCAGAATCATGCATTTCCTGCTCATGGACAGCATGCACAGCCTTTTCAAAGTATCTCTTCGCTCTAAAAATCACTTGTTAATTATACTGGTATTGACCAGAGGTCCAAATACACTCCTGTTTCTTCCTCTTTCCTTCTTGGACTTAAAATGAAGCCACTCTAAGTCATGGTGTTTGCAGGGGTGTGATGCAAAGCCCATATATTCCCAAGAAGTTCAACAATCCCCATCTGTTCAGGGTTCTTGTCCCCTCTGCTGCCACATGCACACATTTTTATGTCATTGCACAGTCCTATTTTCCTCCTTGCCTGATGATTTCCAACACCCAGACTTCACTAACACCCACTTTCATGCCGGGATCAAGGACAAATCCCATTTGCTGTTGCTGCCCCAAGAAAACAGTGTTAATGGCTAACAAGGGGATCCTCCCTTTTCCTTAGAAAGCCATCTCAATACCGGAGAAACTCCATCAGTCATTTCTTCAGCCTGCATGGATTATTCCAAGGTAGATGTGCAATGTTGACTGCAGCAAGTCTGTTTTATAGACACTCCAGCCACACCTGAAGTGTGATTTTTGCACTCATCATCCAAGGGATCTCCCTAGCCTGGATCCTGGGCACACACAGCACCCTCAAGAGTTCTCTTTGTGCCCCTTCCTAACCTTCTTTTGTCTCAGAGTCCTCAATCTCTGACTGTCTAGCAAGGAATTGATAAATTGGCAGATGAATTTTAATGACAAGCCTCTACATTCATGAAAGAAAACTGGTGCTACAAATGTTGAGATCATGTTCTTTTCAGGAAAGGACAAAAATGGAATTATTCCCTCTGCTGCTTCAGTGCTTAGGGAGGAAAAAGGCAACAGGAGCTCCAAGGCTTAAACTTTTGGGTTTTCAAGACCAAACTCCAGCCTGGTTATTAATATGCCCTAAATACATGTTGTAAAGAGAAAGAAACAATAACTATTCAGAGGTCATCTAATCCAGATAAAGCAAGATGCAAATCATGGTCATTCTTTAATACAGGAAAATTCTGCAACAAATCTCTTATTTAACATTTACTCGGTTCTTTCAGGCTTCTTACATGGGAAAGGTCAAAAGCAGATGATGGTAACAGCACCTGATATCTCCACATTGACCTTAAATCTCTTTTTCCCTCTTTGCTCCAGCATGTTTCCACAAAATACGCACAGAGGCACAACGGCTTGGATATAAAATGGCACAGAACTTTGTAATTAGATAAATGAAAGACAAACACACCAGCCCTGCTCACCAATCACAGTGTTCTCGCATTCCATTTACATGCTTGCAATTGCTACAAGCAACAGGGCACCAAGCTGTGGAAAAGACTAAGCAAAAACCAGAGGGAATGTTTCCTAGACCTCAAGCCATGCTTTCACCTGCTTTTCTCTTTCAGTTGGACATTTGTATCCGAATTCCAGCGGCTTAGGAAGTCTGCAGTCTCTGCATTCACTCTCTACATTCACAACACAGGGCTCATATTTTAGAAATGTTCTTTGTCAAGCATCCAGAGAATCACAGCCAGCTAAACCCCAAGATTAACAGTGTCATCTTTTATTTAGGACCTAATGCCTGCGTCGGAGAAGGATCACTATTAATAAGATTAGGTGGGTACACATTTTGAGCCGAGTGTGTTCACAGAATAATCAGTGTGTGGCCAAAATCCCTGTCTAGCTCAGCCCACCCTCCAGCCGAGGATTTTTGGCGACTGTTTATTGCCCAAAGTAATGCCTCCTGTCAAACATATGTATGTATGAATTATATAAGAAATTCAGGAGCCTGAAGTTCATTCTGAAAGCACACAGACAACCAGCTATAAAGAGTGTGGTCCCACTGATACTAATTTCCTGCAATAGCTGTTCTAACAACTCAGCTGAGACGGCTGGACTAACCTGCTGGGTTTCACAGCCTGCTAACTCACATTTAGGGTGCTATTTCCAAGGCAATCCCTTAAATGGGAAAGCTGGGAATACTCCTTGACAGAGATAAAAGCTGTTTGAGAGAAAGAAAATAACCCAGAGGAAAACCCTCCCCTAATTAAGGGAAATGAGATCCCAGCAAAAGGCTTGTTTTAAAACTGAAGCTACAGCTGCACAAGTGTTCTGCAATATCCAGGAGGTCCACGAACCACTGTTATTAAATATACATCGGTTTGAACACACCATTCTGCTGAGAAGACCCATGTCTTTGTGTGTGGTATGTCATGGATTTTTTGAGACAAAGACCTGTCTCAAGAACACTCCAATCTTGTCAAATGAACCAAGCGAAAAGTAACAGAATTTCTCATCCCTCCAAACCCCACAGCGGGGCTTGCCCATCACAGCCTTTCCAGCGGTCCATGTTAATAGCTTTACTATCCACTTGCAGCAACTTCAGTGCCCCAAATGGGCTGATAAAACACCGCAAGTGCCCCAGAGGGGACAGTGGGACGGTGTCCCCCGGAGATCTGCACTTTTTATCCCGTGCTAAGGGACCAGCACGGTCACGGGTGTCCCCGGCTTCCCACCGACCCCCCAAAGCCAGCGCCGGCTCCGGGAGCGCCGGGAATGGGAAATAAAGGCTCTTACCTGGCTCTGCTCGGAGGGGCACTCATTCACCAGCCAGCGCTGCCAGCAGCATCGCCGGGCGTGGAGAGGGGGGATCCCATCGCGGGGATGGAGGCGGGATGCGGGGATGGAGGCGGGATGCGGGGATGGAGGCGGGATGCGGGCTCCGTGTGCCAGCCGGCAAACCCGGCACGGAGCGGCCCCGCAACACTCGTGCTGTGGCTCTTCTCCCTGCCAAGAGCTCACACGGGAGCTCTGCGCCTCCTTAACCCTCCCCTGCCCGCGGGGATGGAAGAGGGAGCTCCGATCCCTTAAGGAATCATCCCCCCGCGCTACCCAATCCATCCCCTCGGGGCTGGAGAAACACCTCTGCCACACCGGCAATGTGGTCTGGAAGGGATTTAAAAGCAATGGCAAGAGGCTGCCAAACCAACAAGAACACAAAAAAACCCCAGAGCTGCAGATGTGGAAGGTCCAAGCAAACCCCATCATCGGCAGAACAAGGGTCTGCTGTGGAAAAGGGGGCGTCTAGACTGGCTGAATCCCACACTGCTGCCAAACACAGCACTGGAGGTGAAAAGGTGGCTCGAGTCTCACAGTGGAGTGGTCTGAATCTTTACATTTCCTCCATTTACTCCCATATACCCCAGTTTCATGTTGGGACAGAGGCTGGGACCAAGGACAGAGCCAATTTGCTGTTGTTGCCCCAAGGAAACAGTTCCAATAGTTCACACGGGGGGATTGTCCCTTTTCCTTAGCAGGGAAGACTTTAAAAATTGATAAATTCCATCAGTCATTTCTTCAGCCTTCAAGGATTATATACCCCAGTATATATGATATATATGGTATATATAGTATGCTCCATACACTTCCAGGATTTAGAGGGGGTCAGAGGTTTTGAGAATCTGTTCCCACCATCTCCAGCAAGAATACAGTTCTTTGGGGGTTTAAGTATTTATTTGTTCCCAGAATCAGAGAGGTCAGGGCAACACCTGGCAAAAAGGACCTCCAGAAGGCAGACACTGAACTGGAGTGGGTTACTGGGTAATCAGGTTTGTCCCAGCATGAAACCACTTGGAGCAGAACATACCACTCCTCTCTGCCAACACAGGCTCAGAGCTTTGATGTGATGCTCTCCCCCTCATCATGATAACTTGGCTTTTGTAGATTGTCTTAATTCAATGACCACAGACCAAATATTCCTTCTTTAAAAGGGGTTTGGACACCAAGTTCTCATTAACTGGAGTCAAGTCCAAACCCATTTTGTAGCCTGAGCCTCAGATGTCTGGAGCTACTTTTTACCAGAGTTCAGCCCTGACAGAAACACCAGAGCTCATCCTGTGGCTGACAGTTCCCAGGGAACAGACTGACCTGTACAATGCCTGCCAGAGAAAGCTGGGGGACTGGTTTTTAGCAGGCTGACACTGCCCACACTCATCAGAGGAAGACAAAATTAAAAGAAAAAAGAAGCTTATTTCCTCAAAGACACTCAGAATAAAAGGCATTGCAAAGGAATACAGTCAGAAAAATAAAAAGGTTCTTTGAGCACATGGAGTGGACAGAGACCCTTCACAAAACAAACCCCAGCCACCTCCAACATCCTTCCCCTCCCAAGACAGTCTCATTCAGGGCTTCCTCTGCACTGTTTGTTCTCAAAGCAAACCTCAGCCTTCCCACCAGAGTTCCAAGGCAGGCATTGGCAAAGCCCAGTGTTTGCTCCTTAATCCCTGCGAGGGCACCTGACTGCAAGGATGCAACCAGCCTGGAGCCAAAGAGCAAGAAGTCTTCTAGAAAACAACTTTACCCAGCCAGAGGAGCATTGCAGCAGCCAGACAAAGCTGCAGCACTGCACAGAGGGGACAACTTATGCCAAGAGTTGTCATTACCACAGGGTTGTAGCAGCATTTACACACAAGGCAGCAGCTAAAAAGCAACACAGACTCATCCCAACTTCAATGAGCTGCTTTTCTCGATATGTTCAGCAAGAGAATTTGCTCAATGAACCTTTATTCCTGTGAATTTGTCTTCTCTGGGAAGAACAGCCAGCATTTAAGCCCATCACAGCAAAAAGGAGTAGAAGTACATATAATAAAAGTACTAATAGTGCTCATAATAAAGACCCATACCCTGATCTTTTATTGAGGAAACTGTTTATTTTCCCTACACTCCTTATTTCATACAAGCAAGCACAAAACAGAGCCACAGCTCTTCAACTAAGTGGGTGCACAAAGCACTTTGCACTCTGTTCTGTGGGCTCACACCATGGGCAAAACGAGCACTGCTCTGTCTGCAAGAGACCATATCCAGACACACTGCAAACTTCACATTGTAATCAGAGTCCTGGGTTAGTGTACCCGGAGCTGAAGAAAAAGTTCTGTGCTCAGAAGCCCAAATTTATGATGGATAAAGCCGTTGTGCAAACACAACCTGCTTGGTATGTTAAGGTTGTCTTTGCCTCTCTTGTTTGAGTGCTGCTCTATAAAAAGCAAAGCTGACCCCCTCCAGCAGCCCAGTCCTTCATGCATCACCTGATAGCTCAGAAAAACAGCCCTGAAGAGAGCTGTCAATGCAGAGCCTAAAATATTCTGAAGATGATAGAGTTACATGGGGATTTCCACAGGAGCAGAGACGGTGACTTTTAAAGGCAGAAACCCCACAGTAACAGCACCAAAACCCACCTTGGTTGTGCTCACAGTCATTATGCAACTGGACATCAGGTTTTCACCTGCCCTTTTCCAAACCTGAATCTCTTCCCCTGGGAAGCAGGAAAATCTGTGCCCCTACAGGCAGCTCTCCCCTTTGCTCTCCCACAGGCTCTAAGCTCCCTTCTGCAAGCAAGGAGTCAGCACAAAGCTAAGCCAGTGTCTCCAAGGGAGGAATTTCACCTCAAAGACTTATGTGGATGTTGATAAGCTGCAAAAGAAAAAACAGTTCTACAAACAAGAAAAAAAACCCCACAAACATTTAATCTAGCCCACCTAGACAAGGGATTAAGTCTGACTGCACAACAGTTTCCTTCTCATTCCCTCCAAATATCAAGTTTTCTGCTAAGTCTCAATTCAAAAGTAGTATTTTTTGGTCAAACATTTTTCTGACAAAGAAAAAAAAAGATCAGTTAAATGCTGCCTTATTACTACCCCAACACAGTGTTTTTATTCTCTGAGCAGACACAGAGAGTCTTCCCTGCCTTCAAAATGTTACAGGACCAAAATGCCTCCTGCACTACAGAACTTTTTCAGTTGTCCCACTGCTTTGCTTTTCAGACATCATTAGTTCAGGGCCACACGTTCATCTGTGTCCTGAACCAAGAAGAGAAAGCAGTGGAAGCTCAGCACTGCAAGTACAACCCCTAAATCATTCACAGCTCCAGTTGGGAACTGTGATTAACCTTTCCTTTCCTTTTTCAGCTGCCAGTTAGAGAGAAAAGCCAAAAAAGATACCTCGTTCTTCATTTGCAAGCCCTTAGGGGAGACCTGGAGGAAAGTGAGGTTTGGCCCTTTCATTCCAACCAAAAATAGAACAGTGGAATTCACTTCCCCTCCCACCACCCATAAATTTGAATGAAGGAACTGGAGCAGGGAGAAAGGAAAGCAACTACTTAGAGACAGGAAATTCAAGAAGAAATTGAGCAGCTTCTGGTGTTGCATAAGGTAGCTGGAACATGGGCCCCCAGTGACTTCATGTGATTTAAGAGGCCGCTAGACATCTCCGCAGTCCCCTGGGGCATTGGGCAGGATTGTTCCCCACTGGAGATGGATAAAATATGTAATTCAGTGTTCAGGAGAGTCTGGTCGTGGCATTTCACATTAAAGATGGATTTCCCTTCCCCTTAGGAATCAACAGTGCACTCAGGTACTGCTCTTAGAAAATGTTCCCACAAGAAGTTTATTGTTTGCAGCCCACATTATAGAAGTTTGAACTACTCAAACACCTGTGCCAGAAAAAAAAATATTGGTCAGCTGATCACAAAGTTAATTTACAATCTGTCATCTCATAATTACAATACAAACACAAAAGAAGTCACTCAGGAAATGGATTCTTTCTTTGAGACCCTGGGCTTCTATTAAAAAAGCAGGTCCCGGGCTTGGTTCCAATTTCCTTCTGTATTTTTTGCCATACAACCAAATTTAATTCCAAACAAAGGCATCAAACAGATCAGAAGATAAAAGCCATCTCAGAGCCTGTGAGTGCTGAAGCAGAGAAATTAAAGCACATGTAGACTGTGGAGAGGCTGAACATACAAATATTGTTACTGTCTGAGTGATCTCAATAAGAATTCTTGGTTAAGATGCCCTTTTTTACAGAAAAACTAAACATTGCTCAATTACAGAGGTCAGGACAGATTTGAAGAACACTTCTGACAGATATGTCTTGTCTCCAATTCAATACCAGTGGTAGAAATACCCAACTGTAGGTGCTGAATTTCCTCAGTAAACTATTGCATTCTACTCTTAACTTGTATTTTCTTCAGACTACCCATTAAAATAAAACACAGATGAGCAATTGGATGCAAAAAAGGTACAGTCTGAAAAGCCCTGGTGCTCTGACAACAGGGCTGGGCAAAACAGACTTGGCAGCAAAGAATGTGATAGCTTTGAGCTTTCTTTTCTCAGGAAATAAACCTATTATCTAAGCCTTGCCTGGTGTAAAATTATTCTATCTGTACTTGGCAGACTTCGGAGCTCAACCACACATCAGTGAAACTCCTCAAGTACCAGTTCCCTTTGCAATCAGTAACACTTCAACAAGGAGAGTAAATAAAGATATGAAGGCAATCAAGCCCTTGACAGGCTGTCTGACAAGACCCTTTTGGAAGTGATGAGATGGCTACATGACCCACCTCCAACCTCTGATCCCACTCCTGAGCAGTGAAAAACCCAAAATCCCATGTTCAGTTGGATGCAGGGGTTCATGGGTTCAGGTGTGGCTACAAGTAGTCTCAGCTCACTGGGGTCATCAGACCAAACACCTTTCATTAATACTAATATTTAGATTTTTAAGTGAAATACCTCGTACACTGTTGAGGAACCTTTTCACTCTCCTATTTCCTGAGAAACTGGGCTATGCCAGATTTAAAGATGCAGCACATTGTACAATCTGGCCAGAGCCTTCCAACACCTGCAGCAATAAAGAAACCTGTAACCAACACACCTCAGGGGAAAAAAAACAAAGCCCCATCTCCCAGAAGGTGAAGTTGTCTGGATCCATCCAAGTGGATGACAAAAGCCTGTTCTCTAACAATTCCACTTTGAAACACACATCAGAATTTGGCAGGTTTAGAACTGCAGCTCCAACCCTTCAGCTTGGAATTTTGCTTTTAGTAAGAAGTGAGACTTGCACCAAGTTCTGCACCAATAAAAGCCTTTGGGCAAGTTCACATTTCAGATATAAACTCGGTGCACACGCTCGGAGCAAAAAGTTTATTCTACTTATAGAAGCTCATTGGGGAGGGCATTTAAATACCAGCCTAGGGCAGAGTTAGGAGCTGTGCCCTCTTGGGATGGAATCCAAGTTGTTTGCCAGAATAATGGCCACAATTAGGGACTTTTGCTTTAAACTCCAGCAGCCAGACACAGAAGAGAGTCAGGACATCTCCTCTCTGCTCCTTCCCCTCCCATCCCTGTGGTCATTGCCACGGAGGCCAAGAAAAGCATGAAGTTGATAGATTAGAGACAGACAGGCAGCAGTAAATAATAAATACCAGAGATACACAAGTTCAGGAGGAAAGCTGTGGCCCCAAGGCTTCTTTCAAGGACAGGGTCCTTAATAATAAATGGGAGATTAATACAGCTCTCCATCACCCGGGTCAGGCACTCAGGGAAAGGACAGGGATGGAGCCTGGTTTATTAGAGCCATTTAGCATATTCACAATGTTTGCTCCACGCCAAAGCACTCCACACAAACAAACGAATCCTCCAAATTTAGCTCTTCAATTTCCCCAGCTTTCCAGCACTTCCACAAACAAAACAGGCAGCAGGAAGAGCTTCACAGCAGCAAAGAGAACAAAGTGAGTGAAGAATCACCAGGATATCAAGGGCATCATTCCTGCTAAACAGTGAAACAGCTCCTCTCCAAAATCAGCTAATGAGGAGCTTCCAGAATTGAGCATATGGGGAGAGCATCTGCCTGCATAGCTCCAACTTTCCGAGACTTTCTGGAATATAAGGAACTGCAATAAACATTCCCCAGCCTGACCTTGGGAGCACAGACTTGTCTCTGCTTTACGCAGAGATCCCAAAGCTCCAAGACACAGGCAACAGGCAACAAAGACCCTCAGGTGCCTGGAGCTTCTGCAACCACCTTAAAAACTGGGGGGATTTGTATCCATGCAAACCAAGGCAGTTTCTGAGCCCTACACAAAACCTCCATTTCACACAGTGAAGTTGAAAAATGCAGCAATAAAGTCACAGCTGCTCCCACCTCTTCAATCAAGCCACTGAAACTGCTGAAAAAATATTATAATCAACTCTTGTGGCTTCTGCCAGGGGGTTATTGACTCGTGTCTACTCCAGATAGATGTTCAAAAATCGAACCTAAAATTTTTTTGCACCTTAAAATAGTTAGGGAGCAAAGGGCTCTTTGAATGAGCTAAATTTGGCACCTATTTTTCTTGCCCAAATTATAAACCAAGAACACCAAGTAAGGTGTTACAAGTGAGATTCTGACAGAAGCACCAGAAGATTGATCACTTGAGCACCACAACCACTCGGGGAGTTGCAATGTTATAAGAACAGTTCATCACTTTCATGTCCCTCTACTGTATTCTTTCAGTGAAAAAACTTCTTAAACATGCAAATATGTACAGAGCAAGTGATGAAGGAAAAAAGAGCTTCAAGACTAATCCGTTCTTCCTTCCTGAAAACCTGTTTGAGTGCCATGCTCCCAGTGCTTGCCTTTACCAGCCCAGAAGCAACTCTGCAGATGTGAAGCAAATCCAAGTTCCGAGTTTGGGACCTTATGGGTGAAAGCTTAAAACCTGATGGCACTGCAGCCAGGTTTTTGGGGTCTCTGGCCCAGGATGTAGGTATCAAATGGTTGTTCATGAGGGAAATGTTATAGCTTCGAAATCTTTCATGGAATTTTTGGTTTGTCCCTTGCCAACAGGGTGCTTTGGGGGTCGGGAGCCAGAATGAGATGGATTGTTGGAGCCCAGCTCTCACCCCCTGCTCCCAGAGCCAGTTGACTGTCCAAAGGCTAAACCTCTGTGCCTTTGCCTTGCCAGAGCCCGAGGTGGGGAAAGGGGAGGAAGGGGGAGAGAACGGAGAAGGAAAGGAAAGGGAAAAGGGGTGAGTTACAAGATAAGAGAGCAGGGGATGCAAGGGGTAAAGGGGACTCGTGGGGGGACCCTCAGTTTGCCATCCTTTGAGTGGGAGAATCCAGGGGAGACAAGGGCAGGTTGGAGGGCAACTCACAGCACTCCACCAGATATGAAATCAGACTCAGGACAAGGTTTAGATTCCATGTGGTTTAATAAGTTAACAGATCCAGCCATTACACAGCAATAGAATTCTTCAAGATTTACAAAGGTGCAAGAACTTCATTTATCCATATGTAGTTTTATTCTCCTCTCTTAAATAGCTACGCAGTTCCAATTCTTTTCCCCCCAGACAACCTGGGGTTAAAATAACCCACCCAGAGAGAAGGCATCAAAGTACAAAAGAGCACACACAAGGAGGGGCACTAATTCAAATTCTGTGGGGGTATTTGGTCCAGCACCTCACAAGCAAGGAGAAGTGGTGTGGAGCAGTCATGCCTGTGGAAGGAGCTGTGATATCACAAGTACACGAAGACCTTTGCCAGAAGTTTCCCCACCACTGGGACTGTCACTCCACCATGAGACTCACCGTGGCCTTGCAGTGGGGCAGGTGGGGTGGAGAGAACAATGCAAAACACCAAACCCACACAAATGGCAGGCTCCAAACATTGAAGCTTCTCCCCAGAAATGATCCCTCTGTAGGTTTAGCAAACAATGAGCCAAGAGAAGCTGCTGAGGGAAGGAAACTGCACCGCTAGAGACAAAAAAGGCATAACAAAAACATTGGTAAGATTAAGCTTTGCTGTGTGACCAGTTCTAGTCTACAAACAGCACGTGCCTCTGGTGCTCTTACATCAGTTTGGTGAAGTTCTCATTACACTCCCCTCCACTGAACCAGCTCTCCAATCCTCCCTTGCTCTTCCCCACTTCAGTCAATCTGCCTAAAAACCTGTCCTTGGTTACATAAGCAGCAGGAGGGTGTTTGCAGGGGCAGGAGTGGGACTCACTTGCTCAGGTCCGTGCTTAAAAAGTATAAGGAGAGGATGTATCCAGAGAGAAATACACTCACAAGCATCCTTGCAGCTAGACCAAATCTGTTCTCTTCAGAGAAGTAGAAATACCCAGCAGAGGTTAAGTTCTAGTAATCCTGTTCAGCCAAAATTGAAACAAAAAAAGAAAACAAAAAAACAACCAAGCAAACCAAACCAACCAAACAAAAAAACCAAAACAAACATAAAACCAAAAAAACAGCCAACAAACGAACAGAAAACAACCCCAAATGGCAACTTTGGCTTCATTCCTTGCTCGTGCTTGTGCAGCTGGCAGTGACACACAGCACTGGCATCACAGGCCCCCATCAGCAGGTTGAAGGAACTCCTTCAGGAGCCTCCATGCATCGAAGCCACCACTCTGCTGCTCCTCTTCCACCACGTATTTGGTCAAGGACCAACTTCACAAGGTGCAAATATTGAGCCTACCCTGAGACAACATCTGCCAGCTGCAGATTATTCAAGCTTTACAAAGCTCCACGGTGGCCTCGCCACTCCCCAGGGCTGCCCTCTGGTCCCAGCATCAAGAAATGCCCCCCACTCTGCAGCAGCACCAAGGGGAGGGCAGGGCCATCTGGAAGGAGTTAAATAGGGAAATCAGATTTTAAATACCATTTCTTCTCTCCTAAAGCAGGGATTAAACACAAAAGGTTTCTTTAAGCAGCAGTTCTTGGGGGGGGAATATTCCCAAGGACTCAGTCTTTATGGTTTCTGGAGGCCAAAACCCTGTGTGACCTCCCCTTTCCTTCTGAGAAGACCAGGACAGAAGAATTGCATCTCACAGCCATAACCACATCTCCCCCACGAGGCAGACTCGGTACTTGCACACATCTTTGGAAGCCAGGAGAGTCACCAGTGCTCACACAGTCGGGATTAACAACACCAGCACCTGCTGCTTGGGGCATGAGAATGTTTCTGTGAAGGAGAAAGGAAGCCACGTACAGACAGGAGGGAGGATCAACGTGTCAATCAGGACATATCAGAACTAAAAGACTTCCAATGCACATAAGCTGAGCCCTTTCCCCTCCACATCCCTCTGTTCCTCAAACAGCAGTTTAGCCAAACACCCTGAAAAACAGTTTCATTCACCAGGAGTATTGAAAAGAATATAAAAGGTTACCATATCAGTCCTATCAGTATGATTTTGAGAAGCAAGAAAATGGCAGAAAATACATTTCCACTTCAAAACACAAGCAGGTGCAGGACTTAATGTTTGGGGATGGGCTCTGCCAGCACCTGACAATACCCCTTTCCTTTGCAAGCTAGCCAGATAGAAATCTGCAGTGCAATTTACTGCCTGTGATAAAAAAATTCAAGGGAAGATGTGCCCCTACCATCACGCTTCCCACGAGCCATTCGCTCTGCCGACCACAGTGCAGGAGCCTTCTGCCACATCAAAGCTCAAAATCGAAAACTGTACCTCCACTGTGGCTGGGAGGCACAGCCTGGAGCCAACCAGAACAAATACAGTTAAGCCCACAGACACAGGACAAGAATTGCTCATTTAATATGGCTAGAAAAGGTCCCCAAGGCCAGTGAAGAACTCGAGTTTCAGTTTTACTCCCTTTTCTATCACTTCCTCTTCAGAGCCAGATCAAAATACGCCAGTTTAGACTCTGGGCATGTGTTTGTTGGACACAAATCTCACCTTTTCTACCTCCAGTCCACAGCAACAAGAACAACACTGGCCAGCCCTCCTTGTGTGCACGAGCCCCAGGTCCCTGATTCAGAAGCACAATGGCCACTCTTGGTGTTCACTTCCAGCTGCTCATCAAAACAACAGCTCAGGCTGCTCTTCTGCAAATTCCCTTCCACTCAAACCACTGTTTCTAATGCAAGACTTCTCAGCCATGCCACTAGAGCAGCAGTGCTGTCTGGGTTCAACCAGCACTTTTCATCCAAAGCAGCCTTGACATGGTATTAAAAAGAATAAACAAAACCCCAAGAATCGAGCATCAGGTAATGCCAAACTGGAACCAAAGCCTGAGACTCTGGGAACAAGGGTGTGCTGGGGAAGGACAGCACCATGTGTGACACCACCAACCCAGCAAAGAGAGGCCATGTCCAACTGGTGGCTGGATCCCTACACCAGAGCCACAGATTGTCAGGTCCCACCAGCACCAGAGCACGAGGAAAATGATCTTCAGCAGGAAACAGAGTTCTCCAGACTGCAAAAAAAGCCACAAAGCCAAGGAAAGAAACAAAGGATAGAAGACATGGCAGAGCTCGAGGATGACAAAGACTCCTGCACCAAAACAAATGAAGAGGTTCCTAGTCAGCCAGCTGAACCAATCTGATTTTTCACACATGCCCAATCACGGGGGGAACAAGCAGGAAAAATGAGGAGTCCCTCCTGCTGGTACACACTGGCACTTACAATTCAAGCCCTGGGTGACTCTGGCCTTCCCTACCTGCACAAACACTCAAGAGACACCCTGAAGCTCCTGCCTGTAAACCCTTTTGCAGCAGCATATCCAGAGATGTTCCAGTCTTTGGAAATGGCACCAGTCAGGATTCGTCCTTCCAAAGAACATGTCTTATACGTGCCATCAAGAGAACCAGGGTGACAGCCAGCACCTTGGGAGGTACTGACACAGGAGGGCAGAGCTGGTGAATCGACAGGCCTAGGCAACAGCTCTTCTCTGAGTTGTTTCCTCCCTTCTGCCCCACCTCCTTAATCTTACAATCCACAGGAGAACAGGAGCTTCCACTCACACCAGGCATGCTGACAGGGCTTGGGTGTTTCTCCAAAGAGCACTGGCATGCTCTCTGAAAGGAGCCTCTGGGGGTATTATATTCACAATGTGCACAGGTCAGGAGACCAGACAACCATTCATCTAAGAGCAGTCTCCTCTCACACAAGGAGTCGACTTCCCCTGCACGCCCCTTCCTTCTCTGCCAATATCCACTGCAGAAATGCCCCCTCTGTTTGAGTGCAGCAGATCAGGTTTGCTAGAAGAAAGGAAATACCAAATGCAATCAAGAAAGGTTCCTTCTATTACAGGAAACCCTTTCATCAGTGAAAACATGTAAACTCTTGCCTCTTTCTGCCACGTGCCTTCAGGCTCCCCACCAGACTGCCCTTTCACCACAATCCTTGCCATGGTCCTTGCCATCCATGACCAGCATGGTGCCAGTCCTTGGCACGAAAACCACAAGAGCATACGGGGCCAGGCACTCTGCAGGTCCAGGAGACAGCCTGGCACCCCTTCAGCAACATCCCCAAGCACCCCCAAGGGCAAGGGACCTGCTCACACGACAGCTGGTGCACACATGCAGCACAGCCCCTTCCCTGTTCCAGAACACAGCTGTGGAAGCAGGGCTGTGTCACAGGGGGAATGCACAGGGTGGCAGAGCTGACAGCACTGACCAGGCGTCCTTGCAAGGCCCAGGCTTCTACAAAAACTTGTGCAGTGGTTACAACTTCCTTCTTCTTAGAGACTCCTTCCTTCACCAGCACAGCACAGCAAGCAGGGGTCCCTCAGTGCCATCCAAGGACTGTTCCAAGGACAGTTCCCAGGTGGAGAACCACAGCTTGTTCTCCTGCCAGCTCCCAGCCCAGGAACACATCACCCTGAGCACACCTCAGGTCACAGCCTGTGCCCCAAGCACAGGCAGTACGGGCATCTAGATCGTCAGTGACCACATCATTCTCTCTCACTAGAAGAGCTGAGTGAGGCTACACCCCACACTTCTCAGCAATGTAGCTCACCCAAGTAGTTTCTTGATCTGTAACTCTGCAGGTTGCCACGTGAGAGGCCCGCCTCCCATTTCCAAGGGGCACCTGATGATGCCAGATGGCTACACAGGAGGAGTCATTTCTGCAGCTCCTGGGACCCCCGGGGGGATTAGCATGCCACCTGGATTTTCTGGGAGAGCACAGTGGGGTACAACAATCAGAGAGGGCTAAGCCAAGGCAGACGAGCAGCCTAAGTCCTGGGTTTGCCACCTCCACTCCCCAAATGGCATAACGCACTGGGGTGTCTTCCCTCAGCCAAAGCTGGAAAGAACTGGACTGCAGGTCACAGATACCACGGAGTGGGAAGACAAGAGACTAGAAAACGATCTCTCAGAAATCTTTCCGATGGGCTTCTCCTTCCTTCAGTTCTCACCAGCTGATGTGCTGTCACTGCCTTTGGCTTTGGATTTAGACTTGAAGGAGAAGCGCTTGATGAGGCGGTGAGAGAAGCTCCCAGCTTTCTTCCTGGTGGTGGAGTTGGCAGTGACATTGGACAAGTCATCGTGTGACTGGCTCAGGCCTGCCTCCTTCTGCTTGCTCCTTCTCCGGAAGATGAGCTTGGTACCACTCCGAAGGAAGCTAACTGCAGGGACAGGAAGGAAGGAGACAGAAACCATGAGAGCATCCTGCCCTGGCACATTTCAGGCACAGTAACACACCAGGCCGCTCTCAGATATGCAGCAAAGACCCCTCCACCCCAAGCAGCAGAAGTCCCAGCAGGTCAGCAAATCCCAGCTCCCAAATGCAAGGCAAAGTCTCTGTTCATGACAGACTGCAATGCCAACCACCTGCCTCACTGAGCATTCCACCACATGGCCCCTCTGCATGAACTTCCTTCTACACAACATCCTCCCCTCGGTGGAAGCATGCAGGACTGTAACAGAAAGCCAAGACTCAGATGAATGGAAAACAAGCAAGAATATCTGAATGTGAAGACCCTGGGAGGAATGTGCAAGGGGGAAAAGGCCTCAGAACAGCCTGTCTCATGGGCACACAGATTAACTGGTTCTCAAGCCCCTAGAACATCTGCCTGTGGTTTCAAGACATGCCCAGCCTGGAGGCAAATAATGCCAAGGGCTCCTTATGACTCAAACAAGCAGGAGAGGATGGAGACACCAATTGCCATCAGCTTCAAATGGATCAGAAAGGCATATCCCAAACCTACATGCTATACAGCACTACAGTGGTATTTCCTACAAGAGGGGGCTTGCTTTGTTTTCCCTCTCTTCCCCACTCACCAGGTCTCTCAAGAATCTGGGTCACACACCTTCCTACCCACTGACACGAAAACAAGGGACCTCCACAGTCCAAACCACACCTGGCTGTGACAGGGTGCAACTCCCCAAAGCCTGTCCTACTCTCATGCTCTGAGCAATCAAAATTGTGATTTGCCAGGGAGAGAAAACAGTTCTCTGAATTACACAAGCTGTGCAGGGTTCCCATTTAGGAGCACAGAAGCTGAAAAGGCTACAGGAATCACACACTGACAAATGGAGGGATTTAGAACCATTCCACTGGAAAGCACAGGAGAGAGACAGGCTCCAGTAAGAAGCTGCTCTTCATCATGCCAAAACTGGCTGCAGACCCCGTGCTCAGGAGGGGAACTCAATGTGAACCTTTGTCCTCATGTAAAACAGGCCAGTGTTAGCTCCCACCTAACAGCCCATCCTTACCTTTGTGATCTTTCAAGCTCCTGGTCTCAAGGGCACCCGTGGAGCCAGTTTCAGACTCCACATCTTCCACTGATGGCCTTTCAGAGATGTCTGATCTCGTGGTCTCATCCAGCTCCTGACTGGCCTGTTGTCCCGACGATGACGCTTCCAGTGGCCGGGACAGATCAGAAGAATCGTGTGTCCTGTCACCCTGTGCCACAGAGTCCCCAAACGCCGCGCCCTCCAGGGAGGCAGCATAACCCAGGGAAAGTGCCATTTCATCTTGAGCAATAGGTACCTGGAGGGGGGTTGGAAGGGCACACAGACATGGAGACAGGACCAAAGGAACTGCATTCATCTCCCTGCTTCCATCTACACCTACATATGGACACTCCAGTTCTGATCATCACACAGCACCGAGGCACAGTGCCCACTCCTTTGCTGGAACATACTGGAACACTGCCCATTACAAAGCATTCTGCAGCAACTTCCACTTTTCCCATTGCTAAGTTCAAGGAGAACTTATACTCTTCATAAGGTTCAAAACCAGCTGTGGCAGTAGCCCCCCTTTCTCCCTTCCACTGGCAGCTGTCCTGTAGACTGGCAAGGTACCTTTTAATGCTCACTGGGAAGCAGCAAAAGCCTTCTGCTGAGCCAGCCGTCTGTGCTGGAACCTTCCCACACTGGTCCCTACAGGGCAGGGCAGTTTCACACATCCCTAGAAACAACCTCCCAGACTGGAAATGCAGTTCTGAACTACCAGAGACCTTGGAAACTCCTGAGATGATCAGTGTGCTACGTTTTGTTGGTGTCTTCTTGGTGGTCTTGTTATTAGTCTCAGTGAGCTGCCTGATCGCCGTCTCAGCCACCGGATCCAAGCCATTGGGCATATGGCCATCCCCTGAGCACAAGAGAAATACCAATGCTTGGAGAAACAACCTTCAGCACAGGCTAAAGGCTGCTTGCTGACCACAACACTTGTAACAGGCAACTTACATGCACATGAGTTTAGTACAGACTTATCCAAATAACACAAAGGAAGGAAGCTATGCATAACTAGCTCTTGGCTTTTTTAGGCATTTCCCACCAGGCATATCTTTAAAATACCCCTCCCACTCAAAAAAAGGCTTCCATAGACTCCCAAACTGTCAAAACCCTTGCAGTGTGCTGTTTCAGACACAATCAGAGCCAAGAGTGCAGGGTGACCAAAGTTCTTTGGGTCCAGAGAGCCTGGAAAGTTCTTGTCAAGCAAGGAAACACTCAAGAGTCACTGACAGGACAGCCCAAGTGCAATGTCCTTTACCTGCCTCCACCCCAGAGGACCACCAGTCCTCTGGCCCTGCCTTCACTCAGGCACCTGGACATCCTCTGCCACAGCAAATGTAAAGAATTTCAGTGACCTACACAGCCCTTCCAAGACAGGCTAAGGAACACAGTCACTCCACTAAGAGCCTCGAATTTCCAGGCACTTACGGCTACTGCTGGGCAAGGGGCCAGGAGGACAGCCAGTCTCCAAGAGCACTGTCGTCTTCTTTTCAGTCACTTCCACCTTGGAAGGCGACCTTGATGGTGAATCTTCATGGCAAAAGAGACACAAAGACACCAGTAAGTGGAGATGAAGCTTGAACTATGCTACTGTATTGTGGCCCCTACACACAACCCCAAAAAGCCTCAAGAGAGCGTGCAGAGATCCTGCAAGGCTGGCTCTGTAAGGCTTTGCAGCAACGAAGCAGGAAGAAGCTACTGGGAAAAATCACAGAATGGTCTGGGTTGAAAGGGACCTTAAAGACCATCTAGTTCCAAGCCCCCTTCCACTAGACCAGGTTGCTCAGAGTCCCATCCAGCCTGGCCTAGAACACTCCCAGGGATGTGGCAGCTTCTCTGGGCAACCTGTGCCAGTGCCTCACCACACTCACAGGGAAGGATTTCTTCCTAATAGCTAATACAAATCTACCCTCCCTCAGCTTAAATCCATTCTTATGGAATGTCTTATCACTGCATGCCCTTGTAAAAAGTCCCCCTTCAGCCCCCTTTAGGTACTGTTAGGCTACAACATCTCCCCAGAGCCTTCTCTTCTCAAGACTGAACAGCCCCAGCTCTCAGCCTTTCTTCACAGCGCTGTGACTGACTTAGTGGCCCTTCTCTGGACTCACTCCAACAGATCCACATGTTTCATGTGGTAAGGGCCCCAGAGCTGGACACAGTACTGCAGGTGGGATCTCTGTCACAAGAGCAGAGTAGAGGAGGAGAATCACCCCCCTTGACCTGCTGGCCATGCTTCTTTTGATGCAGCCCAGGACATGTTGGCTTCCTAGATCACAATCCTGTGAAGCAGCTGCATTGCAAGACCTCACTCGTGCCATTTCCCAGCCACACCTCATGGAATGTCCAGTACCACATTCATCAGGACACCAGACCACAAGCAACAACTACTCGTAATAAGCAAGCTCAAGATGTTTTTGGCTCCATATTCAGTACTCAGAGCACAGCTTCTTTCACAGTGAAGGAAACAGAGGAAGGGTGGCTAAACACTCAGCCCAACATCACACAGAGGTTATGTGGCAGCATATGCATTAGAACTCTCAACACCAAAGGGTGTGAGAGAGGCTCATCCCTCTCTCACCTCCCCACAAACAGAGGACTGCATCAGTTCCCTCCCCCAGGGCTACACACGAGTTTCCAGCCAGTCTCAAGGCGCTCAGGGAACAGCAAGGACACCCATGATCTGCCCCACACGCCAAAAGCAGCCGTAAGGTGCGAGCCTGCAATAACCACATGTGATGGCTGAAGAGGTTTGCTACTACCTGGGTGAGCAGCTCAGGAGCATCACGGCTACGACTGTGCTGCCACAGCAGCCACCTGCACAACACACCAGTTGCAGGGCAGCCTCACCCAGTTTGCAGTCTGCCTTGGGCCGGGACTGGATGGTGGTGACAGTTGTCACGATGGTGCCATCAGGCATGATGGTGCGGTCCATCTCCACCTTCTTCGTGGGGGTGATGCTGGTCCGCAGAGATGTGGTGTGCTGAGCATTCAGAGATGCAGGAGGCTCCTGGAACAGCAGCTGTAAAGAGGAAAGCACTGCTCAGAGAGGCTCTGCTCCTCCCCCATGGATCTGGGCAACAGAAGATGGGGCTCTGGGCACTGAGGAGCCATGCCCACCACAGTGGCAGTTCAAGAGGGACGCTCAGGGGCTGAGGGTCCTTGGCATAAGGGTTTGCCAGTCCCCTGTGCCAAGCTCAGCCCCAAACATGCTTGTCATGAACACTTCCAGAGCACACATTAGTGCAGAGCTTGTGGAGTTGTGAGCTCACCTCCAATGTAATGGTAGCTTCAGCTGTCAGTGACTGCCCAGCTCCTGGGGCCAGTGAGCAGACCTGCCTTCCAGATGGGCGTCTGCCCAAAGAATCAATCACAAGTGTGGCATATGCCAGCACCACATCTGCAAGAAGGAACAGGAAAATGAAACACACCAAATGACCTCAGCACCTCAGACATCTCCCAGGCACCTCCCTGCTCTTCAGAAGCAGCCCCACGGGCCAACAAGGCAGATCCCCACAACACTGCTAGCTCCCAGGTTCAAGAGGGAGAAAGGGCAGGCAGCACTCCTCCACTCCTCAGTAACAACCCAGGAATCAAATCCCTTAAAAAGGTGGCCATTGTGTGGCCTCCACCAAAAATAGGTGCTACAGTTAGTCACTGAGTACAAATGAACAGAGTTAAGTGCCTTCTGCAAAGTTCTTTTAATACATAGGGGCAAATCCCTGCATGCCTCTTCTGCTTCAGAGCAGACAAGGCAGGCCACAGGAGCCTCCTGGTTCAAGGTGAGACCCAGACCATTTTGGTAAGAAAAGCAGAACTGAGTTACTTTGTGCAGTCAAAGGCCCACACAAAGCTGGATATGAAAAATCCTTTGCAGAGTTCATCATACATCATAGTGACACAGAACTACCACAAGCTTAAAGTACACTAAGTCCATTAGGCATTTCTGTCTCTTCTTATGGTTGCCCACACTCACTTCTCGCTCCATCGCTATTCCCCAGCACCTGTAGCTTCAGCTCTTTGCTTTTAGGTCCCAGCTCCCTGTTGAAACAGAAAAAGATGGGCTGCTGTTAGGCGCTCCTTCCAAAGTGGCCACAGAGCAAACAACCCCATCCTGTATCTTCTCTCCCTCAAATCTCACACACCTCGTCACCTTCTCCAAAGCTCCAGTATGCTTGCACTGCTTTGGAGGACATGTCTGGGGCAGAAACTACACAGAAGAGAACTCTGGTTCGTGTCCCCTGGAGGGCTGGGTAGGCTGCCAGAGGAAGTTGAGAGGGCAATCTGTCTGGAAGGCTGAGATATACATTACAGCCCTCCTGTGCCTGCCACTCCCACAGTCAGCGCTTCAGCTCACCCAGTTAAAGTGTCCAGAGTAGTGGGAAATATGCACATGCAAGCTGGGCCAATTGCTGGGAGCAGCAGCCCCAGCACGGAGCCTGCACAGACACTGCCCTGTGGTGCCAGACTCCACCTCTGTGCCCCCCACAACTGTTACTGCGGCGTGGGAGTGACACCCAGAGACTGTGCCAGCCTGCAAGCAGGGCAGACACTTACAGAAAGAGCTCCTCATTCCACTCCATGTCTCCTGCAGCACTGGCACTGCCAGCTGTCATCGGCCTCGTCCACTTCTGCTGCGGGGGGCTGTCCAGCTCTGCCACACAGCATATCTCCCCAGCTCCTGCAACACAGGGACAGAGGGCACACGTGCACTCAGCGACACGAGGCAGTGGCTCCGTGGACACACGCCCCTCTTTTCCACTCAAACCCACCAGAAACATCCACTCACTCCAACCTCGCCACCTGCGCCCTTGCCCCTGTGGAGCAGCAATGTTTTCACGCTTACCTCCCTTCCCCTGGCAGCCCAAGTTCAGCACTCGAAGATTCCGGAGCAACAGCTTAGAACCCACAGGGGCTGCTGCTGCTCCGGACGGGGACTCTCGAGTCAACTTATTGCTGGGTACCTGAGGAATGATGAGAGCGAGAGCGATGCCTTTATGGTTCACTCGCCAGCACACGGCAGCAAGACGCATGATGTTGGTCCTCCTATCTACTAAAGAGCTCCTCACACCAACAGGGGAACACCCACAGAGCCACCTAGAAATGCTGCAGGTTTCCCAGGCTATGAGGCTCCCATGGGCCCTCAGGTTATTTCAGATGGGAAGTTTAAGGCAGACAGGAAAGGAGACAAGCAAGAACTGACGATGAGAAACCATGGACCATTCCCTGTCTGCAAAGGCTGCCCTGGACAGAGCCTTGGTGTTCAGAGCAAGGCAGACTGCCAAAACAGAGGTGTCTCAGGCAGTCTGGCTCCACAACAACACAACCAACAATCAGCATTCAAGAAACAGGGCAGAGTTGCCCTTGGAAGCAGTTTCTAATTATCCCTACGCCCCATGGTGCAGAACCCCAACTCCTATGACAGTGCAGGCTGGGATTCAGCTGTCACCCAGTGAGACTCAACCCCTGGATTCCTGCCTGAGCCTCAGCAATCAGAAGGGTCCTGGGGCCTGGGTCTGAGGCACAAGGATGACAGGAGGAGAGTGCCTTACCGAGCTGGCTCCAGCAGTGCAAGCCATCAGGTTCACCATCATGGCTGGCTGCGTGCTGACAATGGTATCCTCGATCAGATCCTTTATCGTGGACAGATCTGCTCTCCCTTCATCCTTCTCTCCACAAATCAAGAGGAAATGCAGGAAAGTCATAAAAAAATACCACATTTTCTCCTTTTACAGGTACAACTGCCTCCCAGGCCTCTAAGATGCTACACAGTCTTTCTCCCAGATACTCTTCCCATATCCCATGCTCATTCTCCCCAGTGAGCTCCTGTGTAGCAGCTGCAGGCAAATTCCAGCTTTCTAAATGAGACACACTAGGCTTCTACATCTGTAGCCTTAGGCATCGTAAATTTTTACAATACAGCTTTTATAGTTTGTCACATCCTCACTACCTCATGAGACTGCACATTTGGGAAAACACATTCCTACATCTACTCGGGATAAAGTAAGAAAGGTGCCAATAAAACAAACAAATCACCCAATCTATTTAGATCACAGAAGCGCAAGCACACCCACATTAAGCTCATTAAACCTCTAATACCCATGGGTTCCCCACACTAATGCCTCAAAAAAATCCCCACCATGCAAAACCAAACACAACAACAAGCAAACACCACCTCACACACCCCTCACACACACAAAAAGATGGCAACCCAGCCCATTTTGCAGCTCTACATCTGACAACAGCAGGAGGAACCCACACAGGCAGAAAGCCTTGAGCAGATATTGGTGCTTCTTCAGCCCTCCTGAAGATGTGCTGTTTTGACTCAGCTGTCCTAGTATGACTCCAGGGTGAAAGAATCCTCTCCCTAAGGGGCCATGGTAGTGAGTTGCCAACCTCTCCCCACCACAGCAGCCTTCCTCCCAGCTCCACACTGTTTCTACTCCTCCCTCCCTTCCTCCGCTCAAGGTCAGCCTCTCACCATGCACCACTAACCTCAGGAAGCTGAAGTCTTGGAAGAACCGAAAGGTCCAACTCTGGTCTGTCCTTGAATGCCCATGACACCAGGAGGCCCTCATTCTGTATCTCCTCCAAGTGGATCTCCACCTGCCCCAGAACAAATACCCACAGTCAGGAACAGTTTGTGTTCACATTATGTGCTTTCTGCCCCTCATTGCTCCATAGCAAGATCTGCCCTCTCTGATATTCAACACACAGAAGCAGCTGTATTGTGCTCTTGAGAATGTAATACGGGGAACACTGACAAGCAAACTATTCCTCACAGTGGATTTCTTTTTCACATCAACTACCACACCACCACCACAACTTGTACATATGCCCAGGACAAACCTTTACCCATCCATTACACCCTGAGGGGAACTGAATTCTCTGGACTTCTTGCTTCTTAAATACCCACTTAAAAACACATTATAGAATGCTGCTGTGTCTCAAAACTCCCAGGATTTTCTTACAGCTACGTTTCATAGCCAAAATCTGCAGAATAAGACTCAGAAAACAGGACTGGGCACACAGATGGGGAATATTTGCCACCCCACCAAATGTTGGTGACAGCATGCTGCTTGTTCCAGCACAATGAGGTCTTTACCTGCACTAAATCAGGTCCTCCTTCCTCAGTGTGGGGCTGGATGAAAGAATAAGGTCAATGTCTAACTTTTTACAACTCTTACCTGAGCCTGCAGCACGGCCAAAGTGACATGATAGGTGTCCACAGAAACAGCAGCTGGGGACTGCTGAGTAACAGAGACAGGGAATTTCACAGCTTCAGCTGACAGATGGCAGCACAGCACCTAGAGAGAAAAGAAAGACATGGGTTTCTGTCCCCAGCAAGGGGCAGCTGGGTTACTCTTGCCAAGTTCCACATTGCCAACCAGCCACTTCAGACTCTGTACATGAGGCAGTAAAGACAAATTGGTGACAAGAGCTCTCTTCTCCTCTCCACTGTAGGAGATGATGTTTGGGCTCAGCATTCACACAGCCCATCCTCACTAACACATCTCCCCTCCCAGAGCTCTCCCAGAGCTCACTGATGTGCAGCTCCAGAGCCTCCAAACAGGAGACAGTCTCTGAACTCTGCAACAGACCTCACCCAAAACTTCCCCATCACAAAGGTCTCAGCAACCCACAGAACACCCTGTCAAGGGGGAAACTCCACACTGTACAATTCAGAACAGCAAGGCCTTACCATGCTGTGATCAGACTGTCCCTTGCACGTCACACAAATTATATTTGCAGCTGGTGGCAACTGAGGACCCTCTTCAAAAGTGATCTGCACTGAACTCTACAAAGAGAAAACTCTGTTAGTTCCCAGTGGTCAGAGAAGCCCAGACAGATTGAAAGAGGATGAAGGATTCTGATGTGGGGCCTCAGAGATGCTCCAGTCTGTTTTCACAAATCCAGTCAGCACACAAAACCATCCCAACACTGCAACTCTACCCACCTTGGCTCATCCATACACAGGAAGCCAGGTCTCTATTTAAAGCTCAAACTCACAAACAGTTAATTTCAGGCAGATAAGCCCAAATGAGAATGGAAAATTGTTCTGGATAGCAGGCAACTGTAAATCAAGTGTGTTAACCCTTCTCCACTGCAGCAGCTTTGCTGTTTCTTCTCTCCCTCTCTCTCTCTCCCCTCTGTGCTAATCATGCTCCAAGGAAACAAAAATACCAAACCACCACCACCACCACAACAAAAATACCCCAAAGTAAATAAACAATCAACAACAACGAAATCCACACCCTCAGCATATGGTACATCAGCTCCTGTGCTCAACTTGTCCCTTTCTTCCACCCTCTCCTGGTTTATTAGATTACAATCTCCGTTGTGGAGGCATCCCTCTTCTTCATTTGAGGATTTCCCTATACCCCCATATTACAGGACTGGTTCTGTATGAAGAACCCTTCCTGAGAAATACAAGACCAGGATAAAGAATTGAGAGCACCCCTGAACAAAACCTGGCCCTCAGAGATTCCCTCTGCTCACAAGGGAAAAAGAGAGAGAGAAGGAGGGAGAGCAAGCATTCTGGGCACCAGGACATGACCATTTGCTGAACTGATTGCACTTTAGGGCCAGGATGATCAAGCATGTGCTTGAAAGGTAACTCAATTCCTTTCAAGCCCTTGCCCCCGTTTTAAGGCCAGTAAATTGTAATCCAAACAGGAAATACTAAATGTTAGCCACTGGTATTTCGAGATCTACAAAAATGTGACACCTTGTGACTGAAGCTGCTCCCTCAAGTAGTAAGGATGAGAATGAGACATGGCTGGAAGGCAGACTGGCTTTCATCTGCCCACTGCCAGCCCACTCAGCCCACACTCCCAGCACAGTCCACTCAAATTCTCATGCTGAGATGCTCTAACCACCAGTGCACTCCCATAAAGCTCCTACCACGTTATGTACCCACATTCACCATGAGACAGAAACACAAGGAAACGTGGGCAAACCTGGACTTGAGCAAGATCATGACGTATTCCTTTAAAATTCAATGTGCTGAAAGAAGCCATGCAGAAAGAACAAACCATGGAAGGAAAAAGAATATCAAGATGTAAGCAACCAAGGAGGACTCCAACCTCCAGGACTCCAGAACACCAGCCTCCCTCTTTTACCCTTTAATGGCAAGCCAGGAGACTTCTAGCCCAGTTTCAGCACTTTCCCTTCCCTTTCTTGGGACTATGCACAAAGGGAAAAGACAACACACTCAGAGGATGTCAAAGACAGCTCTTGGACAGGCAACCAAGACAACAATCTACAGCACTTCCCCAGCTATACCAACAAGCCCACGGAAGAGGGCTTATAAATCTGAGAGCCGAGACCCTCCACCATCCTGTACCAAGAGCCTGATGTACTCACAGTCATCTGTTCCAGCAGAACAACTCCTCTGTTAAACCCAGTTTTACAGAGCTGCACTTCCTCACACCTTTTCATTAGCTGACACCTCTGACAGAATCCCACATAACACAGAGTCCTCCAGGACAGCTTTTAGACCCAGCAGTGCTGCTTTCTGAGCAGATGTTCTCCACACGAGGAGTGGCTGCAGCACAGACTGAAGCGTGGCCCTCCAGGGGCCTCCATGCCATTTCAGCCATCAACTAATCTTTCACTTTACAGGAGTTCTAGATTCTGGAACTTACAAATTCAGGTCATTTTGTGAGAATCTGAGTAATTCAGCCACGTGACAGAAAATCACAGCGTATCAGATATGGGCAACTGCTGACACTTTGAGGAGGGACATGGGAGCAGAGGAAGACACGTTGCACTGCATCCAGCCTAGAATTTGTCCCTCTGGCAAAAGGGGAGATATTTTTCCTACCTTGCTGGAAAACTCAACCACAAGTTCACATCCTTCTTCAAGGCTTTACCTTCCTTTTTTTCAAACATGTTAGTCTCATGCTCACCTTTTATGCCTCTTGATTGTCCCATACAACTTAATAGGAACACAGCCCCTTCCCCACAGAAAAAATAAGAGCCATTCCAGACAGAGCTGAACCGAGCCGAGCTGAGCCAGCCCCAGCCAGGCCAGACAGTGCTGAACTGAGCTGAGCTGGGCCAGACAGAGCTGAACCAGACAGAGCTGAACCGAGCCAAGATGGGCCAGACACAGCCGAGCCAGACAGAGCTGAACCGAGCCAAGATGGGCCAGACACAGCCGAGCCAGACAGAGCTGAACTGAGCTAAGATGGACCAGGAAGAGCAGAGCCAGACAGAGCCAAGGCAGACAGCATCGAACCGAGCCAGGCAGGGCCAGGCAGAGCCGAGACAAACAGAGACAAACCGAGCCAGGCCAGGCCAGGCAGAGCCAAGACAGACAGAGCCGAACCGAGCCAGGCCGGGCCAGGCAGAGCCGAGACAGAGACAAACCCAGCCGAGCTGGGCCAGACAGAGCCGAACCGAGCCAGGCCAGGCCAGGCAGAGCCAAGCCAGGCCATGCTGAGCTGAGCCAGGCAGAGCCGAACCGAGCCAGGCCGATCCGCGCTCCTCCGTGCCGGGCAGGGCTGCCCCGGCCCCGCGTACAAAGGGCGGTCGGTCGGGCTGGCAGCCCTGCCGAGCTCGGCACCCCTCGCCACCGTCCCCCCCGCCATCCTCCCCTCCGTCCCCCCTGCTCCGTCCCCCCTGCTCCGTACCCCGTGCCGCCGCGCCTCGCTGTTGAGGGCCCGCACCCAGGCCCGCTGCCACTGCTCCCGCAGGGCCCGCAGGGCGAGCAGCGCGGCCAGCAGCGCCCGGGCCCCGGCAGCCTCCTCCTGCTCCTTGTGCCGGCCCTTGTGCCGGCCCGGGGCCCGCCGGGCCGCGCCCCGGCAGAGCTGCAGCAGCCAGGCCGCCACGGTGAGCAGCGAGGCGGCGAACAGCAGCACCAGCGCGGCCCAGCCCAGCTCCGGCCCCATGGCGCGGGGGGTCAGGGCATGGCGTG
>JAWWMP010000068.1:6924739-6939320 GCA_035047865.1 Dendrocincla tyrannina | reverse complement strand
TCAGTATTTGTTTCCTGGCTCAAATACAGAAGAAAACATTCTGCTTGGTTTGTTACCATCCCTCACAGTCACTTGGTTGTGTTAATAATCAGTCTTTGAGAATAAGCACACATAGCAGTGTCCCAGAACCATCATAACTCTGTCCTGTCTTTTTAAGTAAGAGCACAAGCCAGATTTCAGGGATGGTACAGCAAGAGGGCTCTTGCACAAAACCAAGCCAATGAGTACCAAACACACCTGATGAAATAGTGTGCAATATTTCTTTCCCCAGGTAGTCAAGATCTTGCGTGTAGTAGATGTGAGGAGTGGAATGGATGAAGATGGCGAATACACTGAATGCAATAATATGACACTTATTAACTTTGTCATAAAGCTGATTGGACCCACCCACGAGCGAAATCTCACTCTCCTCTTGCTCCTCATTCAGGTCAGACAAAGGGTTTCTCCAGCAGAAAGATGTACTCTGCAATAGAAGCAGATCCATGTCAGTCTCAAGAGTTTGAAGGGGAAAGGGGGAAGTAAAGCATCATGTTCTTCACACAAGGTGCAGTTGAGGTGTGGAACTTAGGGAGAGTCAGAGGAGGTGGACTGGTATAAGGATGGCACGAGGCTCAGCAGTCCTTGGAGTCTGAGCAGGAGTGTTCTGGAGACACTTGGAGACTGATATCTATAATTCTCAGAGAAAGAAACAAGGCCTATGGATAGACTTCTACCATTTATCTTTCCTTACCTAAAAAATTACCCTCTATATTGCTATTTAATGAAACAAGGCATGCTGGAAAGCTTAGCAAATCCCTCTGGAAAGGAGGAGCCTGACAGCCTGTAAACCATTCAACACTAATGTTTCTGTTGTGTGTCTCATTTTCCCTTAGGTGCTGGGCAGCACCATTGCATTTTCCATCCGGTACCAACTAGTGCGATTGTTCTATGATGTCTGACTGGACTGTCAGGAGCAAGGGAAGGAGCTATACCAGTCCATTTTCTCCAGGGGCTGACCAGATGATTGAACTGATCTTACTGCAGCCCTCTGAGAGCCTCAGAACACCTGTCAAAACACAGGCAACTGCTCTGTGTGGGCTAGTCTTGAACGGTATCTTTTTGTGCACCAAAGGCTTTTGTCCAATTCTGCTGATATAAAAGGGTCACTGCTACTTGGACATCATTGTTACTGGGAATACCTTTCAGAGGGAAAGCAAATGACCCAGATGTTTACTGACAGCACTGGAGGGAAGTGGGAAAGATGGAATCTCTATACATCTAACAAGGATGTTACTGTTCCTCAAGGGAGAAAACAGCAACTTTAAATTCTGTGAGACTCTGTAGAGCACAATAAGTAAACCAGATTCCTCTCCTGGCTTCTCCAGTCCTTTGATCTGTGGACATAGAGTGACATATTATAAACCATGCTCAAAACTCAGAGCGCTCCAAGAATAAAATAACTCATGGTACCCTTCCCCCTGCAGTGCTTTGCCTCAACAGTGTTGACATGCAGTGAAACTGGGTTACATGATCCCTCCCTGTAGCTTTCCAGCGTGCTAGGGGGCTGATCATTTCTACAGTCGACGTCCTCCTTTGCTGTGGCTGCTGGGAATGCTCTTGCTGATGGGCTTTTAATCCTGAACATCTTTATCACCTGCCTTCCTCCGTGGAAGAGGACACATCTGGAACAGGCTAGCAGAGTAAGGATCACTGTGTTCTTAGGTTAACATGGAACTAAGACCCTGCAGGCTGCCATTATCTCCTCCTTAGGTATAAGTAACCATCTACACAGCAGTACCTAGCACCCTAACTCAACACAGAATTGCTACTTATGCAGCAGAAAGACACAGAACAGCCATCAGAGCACCAGGTTAAAGAGCCTGCACAAGAGTAACGGGAGTGAAAAGTGAAATAATGCAACAGCAAGAACAGGGATGCCGAGGTGGCTGAGAGTAGGAGTTGCCAGGTCCAGTACCTTGATAGATGCAAGGTTGCTGCACCTCTGCACACCCACATCCAGCCAGTGCTATTCCAGTAGGCAAAAACGTGTGTCCAGCAGTGCTGAGCAAGAGAAAACACACAGCACTCACAGCATCAATGGCACAAGTGGCCAAATCCTTTTCCTCATCTCCAGTTTGTGAGTCTACTAGTAGAGTATTTTCATAAACACCTACACACACAAACGTTATGAAACCCTTCAGTACCTGGCCTTAAACACTCGGTCTGTCCAATTACTAGCTGCTGGATTTCCTGGCATCAGGGCATATGAAGAAAGGGAAATGAATCTCTGCTCTGATCCAGGTGTATGGCAGCAGGCAACACCCAGGCAGCCACTCCATTGTCTCCAGTAAGCTGGCTTAGCCCTACCCTCAGTGAACATCCTGCCCACCCTCATCTCTCCTATGTGATCCTGGGTACCTGGCTCGGGATCACACATCCTTTCATTCCACTGCAGCCCTGGCCCCTCCCTGCATGCCCTGAGGTCTTCTCATTTGCTGGGGCCACACACACACACTGGTCCCTTGGACCTGTGGTCTGGTGCCAGTGGCTCCTGCTCAGACCACCAGACATACATAAGCACACAGGGTGGACAGTCCTCTCACCCTGGGGAAGAAACTACAAATGGAGTTTAGTGAGACGGCACAGACAGCAGAGATAATTGTTACTGATGTTAACACGTTAAGACACGGCCACTTTCTTCACTCTTTTTCTCCTCCCAGTCCACTTTGACTCCTTCCCCACCCTTGCTGCTTCGCTTGATATACCCACATTGCAAACCCATAATATACCTCACACATTCCCACAACCCCCTAAAAAGGATCTCACGATAGGTTTTCATTCCCAATGCTCTTCCTCCGTAGGACTATGGATATTCCTCGGCCTGCAGGCACCCCGGGAGCCCCTCTCCTCCCTCTGGGGTGTAACCCAGGCCCAAACCAGGGCTCACTCCACCCCTCACACGCCTCAGGGAGCGGCCTAGGGACAGCCCATGTCCCTCCGCTCCTCGCTCGCCGCCGCCCGCCCTTTACTCACACAGTGATCGGGGCGGCGGATCGCCGCGGTGCCCCCGAGGCCGCTGTGGGGCCGGGGAGGGGACAGAGAGGACAAAGGGGGGGACAAAGGAGGGGACAGGGAGGACAGAGGGGACAAAGGAGGGGACGGGGGGGGGGGAACCGGGCCCGGCCCTTCCCCTCACGCGCCGCCCCCCAACGGCCGCGCCGCCGTTTGAATTTGGCGCCTCGCCCGCTCATTGGCTGCGCCTCGCTGCCAATACGCTGCGGCCACACGCCGCGGCTCCGCGCAGCCGACCAATCAGCGAGAAGCTTCTTCCCGCAGGCGCGCCAATAGGGAGGCGCGGTGCCGCCGCCCAATGAGCCGAGGCGTACTTGGCGGGAGGTTATAAAAGGGCAGTGCGCGGCGCGGCCGCCCTCAGTTGGCCGCGGCGGGCGGAGCGGAGAGGGGCGCCATGTCCGGCCGTGGCAAGAGCGGCGGTAAGGCCCGCGCTAAGGCCAAGTCTCGCTCGTCACGGGCTGGGCTGCAGTTCCCGGTGGGGCGCGTCCACCGGCTGCTGCGGCGCGGGCACTACGCGGAGCGGGTGGGGGCCGGCGCGCCCGTGTACCTGGCGGCCGTGCTGGAGTACCTGACGGCCGAGATCCTGGAGCTGGCGGGCAACGCGGCGCGGGACAACAAGAAGACGCGCATCATCCCCCGGCACCTGCAGCTGGCCGTGCGCAACGACGAGGAGCTCAACAAGCTGCTGGGCGGTGTCACCATCGCGCAGGGAGGCGTCCTGCCCAACATCCAGGCCGTGCTGCTGCCCAAGAAGACGAGCGGCGCCGCCGCGGGCCCCACCAAGGCCGGCAAGAAGGGCAGCGGGCAGCAGTCGCAGGAGTATTAGGCCGGCCGCCCCTCCGGCGCCACACAAAGGCCCTTTTCAGGGCCACCCCATTGCTCACGGGGAGAGCTGCGATCCGCGCAGGGCGGGGGAGGAGGGGACGGGCAGGAACCGGCCCGAGGCCCGGCAGGCACGGAACACGAGCCGCCCCGTAAGGGCTCGTGGTTTAACTGTATTTGCCTCTGTTACCGTCAGTGGGCGTTGCATAGAGAATAAACAGTGTTTCGTTTACAAAACAGGACGCCGGTACGGTGCCGTTTCGGTATTTCTGCAAGGCACTGTGACACACAAGCGCTGCTGAGAGGATGGTAACCCAGTGGCGAATGCAGGCAGCCGCAGTTAAAGGAGCTGTTAAAATGAAACGCACAATAGCCCAAATTTGGGCTTCTGCCTCAGCTCCCCATTGGCTGGCTAGTGCAGATGAACTGGCTCAGATTACCCCTGGGGACAAGCACGTGGGGGAAACCGCAATGGCTGCCCATTCCCTAATTTAATCCTGACTAATTGGCAACTCTGCACCTACCTAACAATTGCAAATTTAACTTACCTTGAGTGAGACCAAGGGTGGAAGTGGCATCTGTGCTACTTTACTAAAAGGAACATGGATCAGCAAGCTGATGGGAGCCTTCAGTGGCCCAGTGAGTGAACAGGCCCAAATTCAGCACTCACTCAGCACAGTACAGCATTTCAGTACTGATATAGGTGAGGCTCCAATTATAACCAGTAATGAGCACTCCATTCCTAAGTGGAATATAACATTTACAGACTTTTAATTTTTGCTTTTAACTTCCTAGCTACAAAAATTGTTGAAAATACCTCAGAGACACTTGGCAGTTTAGAGAAATGTGGAGAGGCATGAAAGCCCTGAACAGCACAAACTACTCAAGTTAGTTAGCATGTTATTTCAGGTTTTTGCACCCAAACATCAGGCAAGACTGGTGTGAATGTTTAAATAAATGCCATCCTGCAGAGGATGAAGGTAGGTGGAGCTGCAGAGTCTTGTAGCTGGAGGTTTAGCACTCCTGGCCAGACCGAGGTTCAGTGGGCATCATTGAGCTGCCTTGCCACACTAAGGATATGTTTTGCTCCCTTGCTCAGCAGTAAATTAGCCAGTTCAATACCCAGGTTCTCTGCAGCTTCCTGGGCCTGGCTAGAGACATTCTTGGCTGTGACACCAACGTGCTGCACGTCGTCATTCGGTCCATCTTCATTCTGCACAAACAAACGCCTCAAGGTAAGGCAGCCGGAAGGAGCAGGCAAGGAATTGTCTAGGACACTCATAAAGTGGGGTAAAATCTGGTCTGAGGAGCCTCAGGAACAAGGCACTGTGGCTCACATACCTGATGGGGGTAGTTAACACTGGTCTGCATAGTCTCCTTCAGGCTGTCAGATCCATCCAAGCTGTAGACTGCTCCTGTCAAGTACAGCTTGGAAAGAGACAGAATGGATTAATACCATATTAACAAACAGCCAACTACCCAACAGACCCACCCAACCCACAAAGCTAAGTCTGGGGGGGAAGGCTTTTGTCATGCAGTGGGATCAGCAAGAATAGCAGTACAATACAAAATACATCCCTATTAGGGAAGGTGCAACTTCCCAGCAAAAAGGCTGAATTTTTTTCTAGTTTCCCACCTCCTTAATCACACTCTTATTGTCTAAAAACAGATTTGGTGGGGTCAGAAGTGAGACCTTCAGATCTCAGGGAAACACTTAAAATAAGGGTGTGAGGGGGGAAATCTGGTATGTATTAAAAGGGAATTTTCTAGAAGACAGCTTCAGTAACCAGACCCACTGATGGAAGGGTCAAGTCAGCCTATCTGCCCTAACTGGCTATAAAGATATCTGCTGACATTATCCTCAGTGAAAGATCAGGGAACATGCACACACTTGGAAAGGGTTTTCAGGAATAATCCCAGAAAAATCAAAGTACTCCTCACCTGGCCATCCTTCAGCAAGGTGTTGACAGCAACAGGGACGCTGCATCCACCTTCCTAGAACAAAAAGCAGCTGACACCAAGGCTCCTACCCAGCACTTCCAAAGCAGAGGCCTCTGAAAAGTTTAGGCTGCACACAACCCCACCCAGCACTGTTCCAGCCCTTCTCAGTTCCAAAGTAATCTTTCCTTCACAGTTCTAGGGAAGTGTAACAGATTTCCCATACTAAGGTCTTAAGGCAGCTAGCAGAGCAGCATTTACTGCTGCAGGCAGGACAGCAAGGACCCCAGACCTACCAAGCGCTTCATAAAGGCTCTCTCAGCAATGCAGCACAACACGGTGTCTGCATCATGCAGGGCAGATACCATATTCAGTATCTCTTGGTCTTTGGCACGAACTTCCACTGCTAAGGCACCCTAGAAGAAGAAACACACACCAAAATGTACTAATTCTTCAACTTCATGCATCTGTGTGTGCACTCAGCATTGACCACAAGCCAGAAGTCAGAGGGTCAAACCCTTCTCACTATGGGTGTGTTGTTCACAGAAATTAATTACAAAACACTCTACTGGCTGCTATAAACAGAAGACCAGAACTTAACCAGCCAAGTGTTAAAGGTCATGCTGCCACCTCCAGCCACTTTACAACCTATGTCAATGATGTCTGCATATACAGAAACACCCACTCTACTGTGCCTTTGGGATGAGTCCAAGGTTCACAACCCCTTCTCAAGAAACATCAAGTGCTGAATGGGTAACAGTGACAAAACACTATTTCCTGAGTTGGATACAAGACTGGGGGATGGGGCAGAGGGGAGTGGTGGGGCACTGCACAGTACCTGACCAACACTGGATCAAAATCACTATTTCAGACTGAATGTGCAGGTTGGTCACTTGCAGTCACTGATGGATCTGGTTTAGCAAGTTTGATACCAGCTGAGCAATCCTGTGTAAACTCAGCCATGTGCCCGGAACGGACTGGAACCACTGACCAGCCCAGAGATAAGAGCACTAAGAATGTGCTCCAAGACAGCTGTTCCAGCTCCACCCTGCAGGAGTCAGGACACCGTGAGGGAGAAGGATGGAGCATCACAGGGCAAAGATGCTGCAGTGGTTTTGAACAATTATCCTTGGGCAGTGTCACACCAACCCTGCCAGAACCTGCCATGTCACCCCATTGTAGCTGTGCACGTGTTCCCTTTCCCATTCTTCCAACAAGCTGTGCCTAAAACAGTGTAATGGCCAACAAAAGAGATGGATGTAGCAGCTTTTTGCAACCAATACATAAGAAGTCTTCAGCAAAATTAACCAGACACATCATGCTGCTGCTGGCTTTCAATACACAGCATGGCTTAAAGTAGAAAAGTTTTAACACACCTGTCCAACAGCATACAGACAATCTTCAGGGCTTAGGAGCTGGAAGAAAGCAAAATCAGAGTTAACTCAGTGTTCAGAATATAGGAAACAAGAGCCAAATTCTATGCTTGTCTCTAATATCAATTGATTTCACGTCAGACCAAAGAAATATCACCCCTCCCTTCCCATGCCCCAGTGCTTCCACCACTAAAGTGAGACAATGCATTTCCCACTAACTGGATTGTAGCTCTTTGTGCAATAGCCAGTCACAAGGATGTGAGTCTTGCACAATGCTGCGCTGCCAGATGTCACTGTTGCAAAGTGCTGGGAGAGGACCAGATCACAAACTGCTACTGAACCACGGGAAGCTGAACAGGATAAAATTCTGTATGAAGAAAAAAGCCAGCAACCAAAAAAAAAACCCCAAACTCCTGCCTGGAGCACCTCAAATCACAAGCTAACGTGGCAATGGAGTCAGCATGCTCCCCTTGGGCAGGACCACCACAAGGTCTGAACCACAGCCAGGTGATGGTTTGGCAGAGATCTGTATTTTCTGTTTTCCTGCTCACCTGGCCAATGCGATTCTCCCAGCCCAACCTCTTCAGGCCAGCAGCAGCCAGGATGATGGCACTGAAGTCTTCCTTCTCATCCAGCTTCTTCAGGCGGGTATTTAAGTTCCCCCTCTGTGGAAGTGGTTAAGCAAGCATAGAAACAGCAGGCAAACAGCCCTACAACCTCTTGAGCATTTACAGACTGTACAGAATCCAACAGCCTCCAAATGACATCAGTACCATCCCAAAAGATGTGTTAACTATGGACAATTGATTCTTTAAATAGAATTTTGCTGAGCATTATGGAATATTAATTCAAGTGCTGACTCTGCACATTATTTAAGTATTAACACCCATCTCCTGCATTGCAAAGAACTCTGCTCCTAGGCCTGAAGTAACAATGCCTTTGCTCAGTAGTTCAGCCATCCATGTCAGAACCAGTGGTCCAAACCACATCCAGGGCTCCTGGTAACCCACTGGCATTTGGTCACATGCCTTCGACAAACACGGGGCAAGCACCATCCTTCAAAAACACACAACCCATTGCACCCTGAGCCCCAGCAAGAGCACAGCTGGCCCCTTGTTCACAGCCTCACAAGAAGGCAGAAGACAGAATGACCACAGTGCCACCCCCACCCTCAGAACAGGGTGGCAGAGGGCAGCCTTTGAGGAAGCAGTTTGTTCTTGTAGGTCAGCTGGTACAAATCAGCCTTGAATGTAGACTTTGCATTAAGTTGTGTTTTCCCCTCTGCAGCTTTACCCAGCTCCCATGTTTTGCCAGGAAAGGATACAATATCCCTGAATTCTAAGTGAGGGAACTTCTTTTTCAGCTGAGCTGCTCTCCGAAGTGAGCTGGTTCCAATCACACTGTAGGGAAAAACAGAATCAGTGAAATCCAGAATACTCCTAACACCTTCAGCCAGAGGTATGACAGAACTTCCAGGGAAACAAACAGCAGCTTTTTTTCATATATATCTTGAAAATAAGATCTAAGAACCAGTCAATGATTTATATCTCCTTAGAAGAAAGAAAACCAGTTTAGCATAAAGCCTGGCTGAGGCCACTCCCAAGGAGCCAATTTACAGCAGCCCCAGCCACTGCCAAGGAGTGATGAAATCTCATTTAATGACCACTACATTTATCACAGAATAAAGACCTGGCTGCCTCAAAATGAAGCAGGCAAAGCCAAACAACCAAAGTGACTAAAACTGAGGGACTTCATCAGTGACATAAATGCAGTAAGTAGAGAACCTTTGAGTGCAGTCTAGGCAGTCAGCATTTCCTTTCTCAAGATGTATGATGTTCACTTCTCTTCAGAGAATTCAAGAATCACAGAAAATGCTGATTTGGAAGGGACCCATAAGGACCACTGATTGAGTTCCAGCTCCTGGCCCTGCCCAAGGCACCCCAACAATCCCATCATATGCCTGAGAGCACTGTTCAAATTACTCTTGAACTCTCTTATGCTTGGTGCTGTGACCACTTCCCTGGGGAGCCTGTTCCAGTGCCCAACCACCCTCTGGGAGAAGAACCTTTTCCCCATATCCAACCCAAACCTGCCCTGACACAGCTCCAGCCACTTCCTCAAGTCCTGTCACTGGTCATGAGAGTGAAGAGATCAGTACCTACCCCTCCACTTCCCCTTCTTGGAAACCTGGATCCTAAACCAGACATGATTTTCCTGCTATCCAGCTATGGAGAAGCACAAGTCCATGTTTCTATTACAGCTAGTTTATTTCTTTAACATAGAAATAAAAGGCTTTCTAATAGCTAACTTAATCTGAGTAATTACACTCAGCTGTCTCAGACAAAAGATTCCAATAACCTCTATGAAAAGGCAGGTAATTCAAAACGTGAAAACCACAAGGAAGTGATGCAAAAAAAACCCAGGAGGAAATCAAAACTGACTGCCTGAAAACATAAGCATAGTTCAGGTGCATGAAAGCCAAAATCCTGCACTGGACATCCTGTCTGCATTGTATGCATTCCCCTGCAATAGGCACAATACAAGGGAGCAGGAATTCACTCTGGAGATCCTGAAAAGAAAGGATCTAACTTGAGAAAACATTGCAACTCTAGGATGGCTTGAGAGATGCAGCCTCACCCAGTGTGCAGCACTCCCTGCTCTGTTCTTCCCAGCTAGTGGGTGCAGTGTAATGTCTGTGGAATGCCCACAAAAGGCACTGTAAAACCCCTAGAGGATAAAGCAAGGAGCTCACTGACATGCTGCTGCAAAGTATCAACCAGCTGTGCCCTTCTGTTTTCACACCTGTCTTCCCACTCACCTCTTTTCAGGAAGGAGGCTCAGTGTTTTTCCACAGTTTTTGGGATGAAATACAACAGCATCAAGTGGGTTTTCCCTTCTGCAAAATAATGCAAGCGTGGCATGAATGACACATCATTTAAGGGAAGGCTGTTAAGCTCAACAGTTCTGCTATCAGTCCCTGGAGGAACTGCCTCTGGCTCCAAAATACCTCACTGTCATTGTAAAAGCAAGTGTAGCAACACCTGTTGGCTACAGAACACTAGGGCAGCTCTGGTGTTTCCACTGTTTTGGAGATTATTCAGAGGGTCATGAAACTTTGAACACCCAAAAGGATCTAAGCTGCCTCTGCTCTCCTTTACCAACACTGTGAAATGCAAGTCCTTCAGAGAATCAAGCCTTGTGTCCACACTTACTTGCAGACAGCACCGATGGTAAAGCCAGGAGGAAGAGAAGTTGGCAGGTCCTTCAAGGAGTGTACCACAAGGTCAACTCTAAAAATCAGAGGACAGTGATCAGTGAACAGATTTTTGAGCTCATGTGGTGACCTACCAGAGGCCTGCAGGTCACCTACAGAAAAGTTTGAACCCACTCTGGGAATTAATCTGGAGAAGAGAGGAATTTCAGGATTCCACAGCCAGAATTACTACAGAGTTCTCATGTTACTCCAAAAAAAGCTACTTCACCTTTCTCTGTCTCTCTTTTCCCCTCAGGATAATGCCTTCCTCCCAGCAGTGATGGAAGACACTTTACAAACAATCAAGAATGAAGGGAAGATGCTGGGGATGTTCACACAGAGAGACTCATACCAATACGCATCAGTCTGCAGGCTGGATTATGCTTCAAACTCAAAGTGACAGCAACCCAAACTACAGGGCACCTGCTTCCTCACACAGCAAGTGAACATCAATGTAAATGCTCAAGTCCCCAGTAATTTTTCACCAACTTCACTGAAAATGCAGAATGATACAACTATGTGACAGAGATAAAGAATAATACCTTTCTTTTTATATCTACTCTAACTAAGGCAACCCTCCTCAGAACACTAAAAAAAAGGATTAAACAACAACAACCCAACACCTCAAACCCATGAAAACACCACTAATCTCTCTCTCCTCCAGCAGGAGCCTGAACCAAGGTTTTCTGTAGAGAGAAGTTGCACAAAAGTGCAGCACAACTTGCCCATGCCCAACTCTCCTGCACATTTAGCTTGCAAACGTGTTAATAAATGTTAGCATGATAGCAATAAATATGTTTTGCAATATGTTACCACCACCAAGCAAAGTATTTTTAAAAGAACATACTCATAAGCAGGAATCCAGTGAAATTACAACCTAACTGGGGGCAGACAAAGTGACAAAACTCCAATTCAAAACATGTGGCCTAAGCCCAGGGTAGAGCGCAAAAAGGGAAAGAAAACGATAGTGACTTATCTAAGGATCTGTTTTATCAGCCAGAGGTGCCAGAACAGAAGCAAAGTAGATCACATATGAAGCAAGTTAAAGATATCCAAAGAGCAATGAATGCCAGTGCAAGAAGAGAAAACAATAAGCTCTTACTCATTTTTTTCAAGAGCATTTTCCAACTCTTTGGTGAAGAGGCTCTTCTCCCCGATCTACACATAAATGGAAGAACATGAACCACAAAAGAAGCATCAGTCAATATAACTTCAAATACAATTAGTTCTTGTATAGAGGAAGAAGAGATTCTTTACCTTGGAAAGTGCTGTATCCAAGATCTTGTCTCCAGTTGTTGACATGGCAACTGCTCAGAGACAGTACAGGTAAAATGTGAGGCTCAGTGAGAGCACTGGGCTTAGGCTGAAATCACCCACAAGCAGGGCAGAGTCACACAGTGCTGGGTGAGCACCGACTCAGGCTCACTACAAGAGCAGCTCACTTCTAGAAATACACTGCACTCACGACAAGTGAAATGGAGACTTCCTTCACTGCCATCAAAGCCAAAGCAAGGGGAAAGGGAGAGGGTTTGGCAAGAGCTGACCCAGTGGAAGCTGCCACACTGTCTCTGGAGCGCCAGTGAACACACATGCAGCAGTTCCTCCTCACTGCAAGGCTGAGCTCCCATTATTGCTGTTGAAAGCCTCAAGCCCCAGACCAGAAAATGTCCCTAATGCTTGGTGGGGTGCAGCCAGACCAATACCAGGTCTGCAAATGGAGCAACAGAACACCATCTCCATCACATACTCAGTGCTGCAATCATCAAGAGCCTGTAAAATCCATCTTTCTCCTCTGGAAGAAACCAGCAGCAGCAGCTGCTCAGCCACACAATGTAACTGAATTCATGCTGCACTCTTAGATAAGCAGGGTCGAATCCTCCTCCTCCTCCTGCCTCTACACACACCTCTTGCACACAGAGATAACCAACTGGCTCCTGCTGCCATCCATGCAGGGCAGCATCCAAAAGAACTCACCAATCTCAAAGTGGAGGTCAGGGTACAGCTCACGGAGCATGGAAACCACGCTGTCGGTCTGAATCCTGGCCAGCTGCAAGGAAACAGAAAGTCCTAAGGAAAGGGCACATTGTAGCTAAGGAAGCTTTGCTACTCTTCAACAGTCGGGCATGCACGCCCAGCACATTCTCTCGAGATCAAAAGCATCAGAAATAGGTTGCCTCGAGTGAAATAACTCATATGCACAAACTCCTTGAACTGTGTGAACTCTATCATGACCAGCCCACTTCACTGAAGAGCTTCTTTTACTGACTAAGTGGCACGACATTTCCCCGTGTCCAGTGCTGTCATGATCCAAGCACTGAATTTACTGAGTTAGGAAGAGTGACTAGAGCAGAAGCCTGCAGATCAGGATTCTCATGCTTCTACTGCTTGTGTTTCACCTCTGTGGAACACGACTGCTGAACCATGCACGCTCATCAGAAAAGTGGGCAGAAAAGTAGAACCATCCCCCTGTTGCTCAGCGATGAAAGAACAAGTCACATGCACACTGAGTCTCTAAGAGTATGAGTTTTACCAATACTGCAAGTTTGGGGATAAGCCAGTAGGATTTCACTGTGCCACTGGAAAAATCTATAGTTACTATCAAATACAAGTTACTTTTCCTCTCTAAGAACAGAGCTTTAATTAGAGATTCTACGGACACACACAGAGAAAAGTAGCACCTTAAGTTGTCACATACAGCAAGGAACAAATCTCAAAGAAGTAAACTGCAGGAAGAACATGCCTTTGCAAAGAACAGCAGAAACAGGTAAAATAAAGCCAGGATCATACAGTATATCATCATCCCACACATGCAAGAAGCAGGCTCAAGCAGCTACAGGTGTTTCAGCTTTTCTCCCACGAGGGGCTTAGGGCTCTTTGGTAATTACCGTGGTTCTCAGGACTGTAGTTTCCCTACAAGTATAATGACTGTAAGTAGCTGCTTCCCTTTGTAAAATGCCCCAAGAGCCTCAGGGTGGAAAAACCAGGCAGCCCACATGCACTGCTGTGTCCCTTGCCCTGTCGTTTCCCTAGATGCACGGGATTCTTCCTGGAAGGTGCCACCAGCAGGAACGAGGTTATCTCCGCTCAAAGCCCCGAGGGTCGCTTATCTCCCGCTGCGGGGCTGCTCCTTTCGCCGCAGCGCTGGCAGGAGATACCCGCTGTATCTGCGGACACCTCCCCTGCCCGAGAGGGGCTGCGGCCTCCGGGCAGGGCACCTTTCCCTGCGGGAGCTCTCGGGCCTCAGCCCGGGGGCAGCGCTGCCAGGGCACCGCAGGAGCCGCTTCACACACTCCTTCCGAGGACGGAGCCACAAGGGACGGGCCCGGGGCCTCGGCCCTTCCCTCAGCCCTCAGAGGGCGCCGGGGCCTCAGCGATTCCCCCAGCCCTTCCCTCAGCTCTCAGCCCCTCAGCCTTTCCCTCAGCCGTCAGTCCTTCCCTCAGCCCTCAGTCCTTCCCTCAGCCCTTCCGCCTTTCCCTCAGCCCTCAGCCCTTCCCTCAGCCCCTCAGCCTTTCCCTCAGCCCTCAGAAGGCTCCGGGGCCTCAGCGATTCCCCCAGCCCTTCCCTCAGCTCTCAGCCCTTCCCTCAGCCCCTCAGCCTTTCCCTTAGCCCTGTCCTTCCCTCAGCCTTTCCCTCAGCCCTTCCGCCTTTCCCTCAGCCCTTCCTTCAGCCTTTCCCTCAGGACGAGCCGGGTGCCGGAGCGCGCCCCGCCGCTGCCTACCTGGCTCCTGCGAGTGCCCACTCGCACCGTCCTGCCCTCCACGCCGTTCTCGCCCCGTGGCTGCAGCATGTCCGGTTGTGTGTCCGGGTCCGGTTGTGTGTCCGTGTCCGTGCCCGGGCTCTCGCCCGCCCCGCCGTTCCCCGCTGTGTCCCCGCCGCCCTCACCCCGTCCCGGCTCCGCCATCACTGCCCGCCCGCCCGCCCGCGCCGCACACGTGACCGCCGCCTCACGGGGACACGCCCACAGAGAGACCACGCCCCCGGTAAGGGACACGCCCCTGACAAAGGACACGCCCTCTACAGCGGCCACGCCCCCCCAGTCCGGCCAGGGGGGCGGCCACGGTGTGGTATTGGGGTACAGGGCATGGATGGGGGTACAGGGCATGGATGGGGGTACAGGGCATGGATGGGGGATTGGGATACAGG
>JAWWMP010000068.1:6898614-6924639 GCA_035047865.1 Dendrocincla tyrannina | reverse complement strand
GCATGGATTGGGGTACAGGGCATGGATGGGGGATTGGGATACAGGGCATGGATGGGGGTACAGGGCATGGATGGGGGATTGGGATACAGGGCATGGATTGGGGTACAGGGCATGGATGGGGGTACAGGGCATGGATGGGGGTACAGGGCATGGATGGGGGATTGGGATACAGGGCCTGGGTGGGTGCAGCACTGCCCAGCTTAGTTGGACTGTTGGAGCCCAGGGCCACACTGGTTTATTGGGACCAAGGGCCTGGTTGGGCACAGCACTGCCCAGCTGGGCTGGTTTATTGGGGCCCAGAGCCTGGCTGGGTGCAGCCCTGCCCCAGCCACACTGGTTTATTGGGACCAAGGGTGAAGCCACACAGAGGACACTGTCCGAGGACACGGAGCAGGAGCCTGTACAAGCCGAGAGGGCACACACAGAGTCCAGGTCAGGTGCTGCGCTTGGTGTGGATGAGCAGCTCCCTCTGCAGCCCAGCCTCCAGCGTCGTGGCCGCCTTTCCCGAGGGCAAGTCCGTGATGAGTGTGAGCTTGTTGAAGACACCACGACCAAAGTAGTCAGCAACAACGGAGAAGCCATCGTTGGAACACTTGAGCTGGAGGACACACAGCAGCAGCGTCAGCAGAAGCCTCCAGCCCCTTTGCTTTCCATCCCTGCACTCCCTGGCTCTTTGCTCATCCCATGCAAGGACTGCATGTAGCAGAAGTTGATAGATTTTCTGCCACTGGCCATTCCACCCCATGTTTCCACCCTACACCTGAGCCATGCACAGAGGAGATAATGAACAACTGAATTAAGCAGGAAGGTGACTACCTCAGCTGCTCTTATTTCCATTAATGTCCCATTCTCATCTTCACCACTTCATCCTTGGGAAATACAATATAGATGCAACACTTTGGTCCTATCCCCCTTCTGATTCACACCATTTTTTTCCTTTCTCCCTGATTTGTTCTATGCAATTCATTGACAGGCTGTGACACTGACCAATAGGTCTCAATCCATCGGAGGGTCAGGTGAGAATGGATTCATCTTCGCAGAGCAGCAAGAACTCTTCATGCCCTCTACACAGTGCAGTCACCCTAGGGTCTAATGCCTCATTATTCAGCCTCAACATCACCTTGTTTACAAAATACTTTCAAGCCTTCCCCTTTTCTACCTGCTTGCACTGGTCTGTAAATTAATCTACACTCTATTTCCACTTGGTAAGACAGGCAATGTTCCCCTACCTGATGCTGAAACTGGTCGTGCAGATCCCTCTTCTGCTCCTGGGCTCGGATCATGTCCATGACTTTGCGGTTTTCGGGCATGCACGTGGGACACTCCGAATCACTCTCCGAGTAGCTTTCAAAGCAGTGCTGGTGGAAGGAATGCCCACACAGGAAATGGACTGAAGGCAGCTCCAACGCACTGGTGCAAATGCTGCACTTGGTCTTCTGAAAGATCTTGGGACTGAGGAGGGACAAAAGGGAGAAGTGTGAGAAAGACAAACTGTATTTTACCTTAATAACAAGAGTAGTTCTGTCCTTAATAGGACAAGACAAGACAGCACACACTCATGCACCTTGCTTTTAGCTCTTCAATCTCCTGGCGGATCCTTGTGGTTTCTTCCCGGTACTTCTGAATTCTCTGCTCATCCTGCTCTATCTGGCGGCTCTGCTTCTGCAGCTTGTTGACAAGATAATCCTTAATCACAGACAGGGTGGCTGTGGAGTTATGAGCCAGCGTCTGCACAACTGAGAGGGACCAAGATGTTAGTTCAAACACAAGCACAACACATACAGCTACACTAGGCCCTTTTTTCCTAATTAGGGAGCTGTGGCTGTTCCCTAGAGAGCAGGGAATGCTACTTCAAATGGCGTGCTCCAACTTCATTGATTCACCTCTCAAATTTCTAAACTATATAGAGTGCTACAAACCAGTTTGGTTTGAGGGTTTTTGTGGTTTGGTTTTGTTTGTTTTTGCTTGGGTTAGGTTTTTTTAGGGGTGTGCTGTGGGTTGAGTGCCACATGTCATTATTACCAAGCAGTGGAGGCATAAGGTTCTTGTTCTCGATGTGTTTCAGCACTGCAGCAACATACTCCTTGCAGTCCTCCTCCTTCCGTGCAAAGTAGCCAAGAGCCTGTTCCCAGAGACAAGCCTCCTGGTCTCCATACAACTCACACACCTCAATCACCTTCTTGTACTGCTCATTCTGCATGTGGTAGTGCATGATCTGTTGGAAACTACGGGAGAAAGACTCATCAGCTGCCACATCCATCTCTCCCTTTGAATTGTTACCAAGGACCTCAGGTTTCCACCCAGCCATGCAATCCCCAGACTCACACAGAAGCCAAAGACAGGTCTGTCATTCACTCTCTCTGTGACTGCCTTGCTTAACAAGGCATTTCAGCTGAGCAATCATCTACTGTTCCCATCTTGAAACACTAAAGAGGTCACTTCCACTGAAGGCACAGACATTTATGGCTCAGTGGGGCAGGAGGGGAAGGACTCTACAGACAAGAGCAACACTCACAGTTTGCCTTGCTCATAGAGGTAGAGGACACCATCCTTGAAATTGTGCATCTGACACAAGACCAAGGCCTTATCAAAGACTGTTTTGAACCTTCCACTCTTCAGGAGGGTGAGGGCTTCATTGTGCAGCTTCTCCTTGATCTGCAAAGAAGGGGGAGAGGTCAAGGAGAGCAACACACACACACACACATACACACTACTTTGCACTAAGACCTGACAATCTGCAGCTCTTTCACACAGGACACTTTTGCTATTTGTTCTCTATACCTTTTAAGCAAACAGGACATGATTTTCTTTGCCCAAACAGCCAGCATCCTCACAGATTTAGGCAAGCAAACAGAGACACTTTTGTGGGCAAGGCATCTGCTCACAGAGGCTGTATTGTGTGGAATCTGTTCTTAAATGAGATTCATACAAAGCAAGTTCAGCTTGCCTGAAAGGAGTATTCTCCCAGCTAGCAGGCTGCTTTCCCATTTATGTGTCACTTGTCCAGCACAGCATATGTATTGCCTCATGTTATCAATGCCCAGCTGGAAAGGCTAAGGGTTTTCAGGAATGCAAATAGGATTCAAAGGCACCAAATCTATCTCTCAAAACACAATGCTGGAGAAGCTCAAACCTGTTCATCTTGCTCATGTGCCCAGTTCTGGAGTCGAAGCTCCAGTAAAGTGTCATAGACACCCTGTGGAGAGTCAGCCTGAACCTCAGTCATGTGCTCCAGAAAAGCCTTCAGTTCTCGGGAGTTGTTTGCAAAGACTGGGATGAATTCCTCTGAATTAGCCTGCAACACAGACAGAGACACAAGCACCTAGATCAGTCTAAGCTGGACTGGTGATTCCTCCCTCCCTGTGAGGAATGTTCATTTACAGAGCCTCAGACACGACAGATACAGCACAACACAGGACACTGACTATGCCAGGAATCAGTTCTGAGGACAACTTCAAGTGGTCTCTTGTCTCTGGGACTACCAGTACACCAAGACAGAGCTGTCTCCCTGGGGCCTTCTGTTTTCCAGGCTAGACAACCCCAACTCATTCAGCCTTTCTTCAGAGCAGAGGTGTTCCATCCCTCTGCTCATTCTTGTAGCCCTCCTTTGGACCTGCTCCCACAGAGCTGTGTCATTTCTGCACTGAGGGCTCCAGGGCTGGACACAGTACTGCAGGTGGGGCCTCACCTGAGCACAGTATATTTAGGTATAGCTCTCATACCTAAACCATCAGGCCAACATCACAAGGCATGCAGAAGCATTCACTTGCTGCAAAGTCACTACTGGAGAGGGACAACTTCCTGTGAACAGAAATGGTACCTTTTTCCCTTCCAGCAGCCCGTGGCTGTCACTGTCTCCCGAGGGCCGGTAATCAGTGCAAAGGATCTTCAGCAATTCCGTGGTCTCCTTAGGGACATGGTGCATCAGGATTTTACCGTAGCGCTTCATGTTACTCTCTGCCTGTTCAAAGGGCAGCTTTCCAATGTAGTGCAAAGCCTCTTGGTAGTTCTGTGGAGACAGCCAGCAAAGCAATCACAGGGCATTAGCCTTTTCTCTCCACTTTGAGGTTAGGACAGAAAGCACTGAAGGTGTGCTGTCAGTATGCCACAAACACCATTTGCTCTGATTATCACCTAGTTCACTATTCCTGCTTGTTTTCCTCCTCAGGAGGAAGATGGGATGTGGCCTGGGGAAGACATTTAGGTGAGTCTCTCATTAACAACTCTCCCTCTGATTTCCACCCCTAGTCTACCACACATGCCAAAAAGAGAAAGGCAACACACAAGCAGCATCAAGTGTTGTTGCTGCTGCCTCAGCAGTGCCACCACCATGACATCCCCAAGAGAAAGGTCAGTGAAATGGTATTCTCACTGAAGAGAAGGCTACAGAAGGGGCATCCTCCCAAGTAAGAACACAGGAGCAGTTATGTCTCCTCACCTTGATGTCCTCTAGCTGGATTTTGAGGTACCACTCATGATGCTCGTGCTTCTCTGCCAGGTACACGGCGTGGGAGTAGTAACCTGCCTGGCGCAGCACCTTGATGGCCGTTTCCACGTCAAAGCGCACCTCGCTGTCACTCGTCTCCAAGAACAAAAGCAGGAAGATGGCCCCTCAGAAACAGTCCAGAAGCAGCAATCATTTATGTAAGAGGAGGAAAGCACGAGCAGGGACAACTTGGTACCTCTCAGGCAAGGGAAAGGTCACAGGTGCAGAAAGGAAGGAGTCTGACCACCTCTCATTCTCTTGCCATTGCACTGGCAGAAACACACTCAGACCCAGAAGGCAAGCCAACCAAACTGAGAATGTGAGCAACAGCTTGCAAATAAAGGAGTAAAGAAGGGGTACTGAGTGGCAAATCCACTCTTCTCTCTCTTAATGGCCCTACAGGAGCCAATTTACAATTTACACTGCTCCTTTTTAAGGATTATGATGATACAATAATGTAGCAGAATTTCACCTCTCCTCCATACCTTAATAAACTCTTCCAGTTTGGAGCTGTCTTTGAGTTTGGTATAGCAATTCAGCAGAAGGGTAGTATGGTCTGCATTGGCCAGGGACTGCAGGTGGAGTGTCTGTAGGTAAGCAGTGAGGTTGTGGATACGCTGAGCATCCAGGAATTTTCGAATAACATATGAGGGTTCCAGCTTCCCTATAGTTCTGTGAGGGGAAGAGTCATGTTACAAGACACTGTGTAACCATGAAGTCAAAATAAATAGAGCAATTAACACAGCAGAGAGACCTTAACCTCGGCAGGCACCAACCCACTGGGGATCACTCAGGGGTATAAGACCACCCATCTGCACCTACAGAAATACAAAGGCCTCAATCAGGACAACCATGACAGTAAACAAGGAGTTAATCCTCCTTTAAATGCAGCAGTGAGAAGACAGGCTAGGCTCTGACCACAGCAAACTGGGAAGCCCAGAAAAAGAGCAAAAAAAGCTACATTTTCTTTCCTTTCAGTTGCATAATTCAAAAGTCAGTTTTAAATGCTCACACCCATGTGGAGCAGTTTAGCCAGTTATCATGAGACTTAACACAAGTCAACAGTAAAGATCCACGTCACAAGACACTGGGGACTCCAGTTCCACATTAACCCTAACACTGTGTGGCTTTTTAAAAACTCAGCATGAAGTTTTCAGTAACCCCCAAGACCAGGCTGCTCCGAGTCTGAATTTTAAAAAACCCAGTGTTTTAAAACTGACATTGAACTGTTTGAGTGTTTCCCAAGGAGACTGCCATCCATGGTCAAATTGTATCATCCATCTTACCTGGAGCCATTCCTTCTTTAGAATGCTGTCATCATGCCCCACTCCATTCCACTCTGCCTATATTATTCATGTTTAAATATGACCAAAGTGAAGAACTTTATCCAAAGGGGTACAGAGCAATTTTCAAAGACTTTTAATCTCACTGAAATGTTTTTCTCTATGGGTAAAACTTTCACCTCAAGTCATGATTTTTTTTTTGTTTGGACTGGTTTTATTCCTGGGCTGTAACAGAACCCAAGGGCTCTGTAGCTCCTACACTCCAATATCCCAGGTCCCAGGACCTACCTGATGTACTGCTGGATGGCCCCATCGTGGTTGCCCTTGTTGTAGAGGTGATCCCCGTACTGCCGGAAGATCTCTGACAAGCCATCACTGTCCAGGTGGTGGCTCTTGGCCAGGTTAATGGCCATCTCAAATAAGTTCTTTCTGAACAGCATCTGATTCAAAAAAAACACAGAGCAGCATGAGAGAAATACCACCTCACAGAACAAGTTCAAATACACCTTGAACACAAGTTGTTTCTTCTTTTTAGTGCATAAGTGTGCTTGGGCTTTTAAAATACCAAATGTCTTATAACACTGTCATGCTGAAAAACTATTAGCTCACTTGTTATGCAACTCACTCACCTGAATGGTTCAACTTTTCAATCTGCAGAGCCAGTACAATCTTGCAGAAATAAGGCAGAGACTAATAAGAAAAGAGATTTACATGCCTCGAGTTTGGTTTGTGTATCCTTCTCCTGCAGTACATGGATCTTGCCATCTCTGGTCAGCACATAGACAGAGCCCCACTCTGCCAAAACATCCACTATATCATCGAAGATTGAGCTGTATGCAATGAACTTGTTGCACAAGTCATAGATATTCAGGACTTGTTTGTCTGAATTCTGTGCCTCATTCCCAGCAAACTCTGATCTGGAGGGCAGAAGAAAGTTTTAGAAAACAAGGAGAGCATAACTTGAAATCTTGATAACTGATCTATTATAGAGAGCAAGACAAGCACAATTCACTTGGGCAATTAAACTAAGCAAAGTGTCTCATATTTATACACAAATTCCATCATCCTGTTATACTGAGAAATTCATAGGACTGGGAAAAATTCCCACTCATTCAGCATGCTTAGCTGTGCTGCTCTTGCAAAGGAAGCTGGATGAACCTCAACAGCCTCTGACAAAGTTGCAATGGGCCTCAAAAGCAGAGCTTCACAGGGAAGAAGGAAAAAGAGGGAAAGCAGGAAGCTGCAGGAGCAAAAAGAACCCATCTCTTCCAAGGAGCCCTACTTTGGGGAAGTCTTTCTGTCCTTGGAGACAATGATGAGGTAGCCCCGGTACCAGTGAACGATCAGCTTCTGTCCCTCAAAGGCAAAGCAGGGCCCACGCTCGTCGGGCTGGTAGAGGTACACACACTCATTGCCTGCCACAATGAACTGCAGATCCTGGGAGGGGTCACTGAGGGAGGAACAGCGCAATCCACAGCCGTGGTTGTCCAGCTCCAGGTGAGGGTAGTCTTTCACTGAAAGCATATAAGACTACAGAGGAAATTCAAGGGTTTGGGGAGCGCTCTGGCCCACACTCTGATGCCAACGGAATGAGCAAGTCAGAGCCTGGTTTTTCCCCATTAACCTCTCACCTGGATGTTCTCTGTGGTCACCACAAACAGGTGAGTTGTTTTGCCAGACTGTCTGAAAGCCAGGCCCGTGACTGGGTAACTGCCTTCATGCAGGATCTGGGTCTTGCTGTGCCGGTCTCGAGTGATGTCTCCTTTTGTAAGAACAACACTCCCATCTGCAAAGCCTGGTGAAGTGGACAGACTGAACTATTACCTTTACAGCACCCCTGGAGTTTTACCCAGCATCAGTTAGCAACAACACCTTGGTCAGCAGCAAGGCATGAAGTGAGGGGACTGCCAGAGGTTGTCACATCAGCCTGTGCCAAACCACCTCCCACTGTTCCAGTTCAGAGCTGTCACACAACTGCACACAGGAGGGCACTGCTCAGCAAGGCTCAGCTTTGCTTCCCACACGCAGATTTCACATGCAGGTTAGTTTTGTTTGAGCCTGTCTGTGTTTTGCTCTACAAACAGCCTTCCCATCCCACAGCTGTAACTATAATTTTAACTGCTCTGCTTATTCAAAATAAACTGTAAAAAGAGAAGAGGGACATTTTCTAGGAAGGAGTGAAACATGCAGTTTCCACAGCCTGCCAACAGCCCCAGTCCTGTCAGCTGCCCCAGGTCACACACACAAGGAAAGCTTTTTCATTTCAGTGCAGGGACCACATAACTTCACAACATTACTGCTCTCAGACTGTCAGAAGTAAGAAATATTACAAAGGAATGGTAAAATCCAAAAAGGGAAATTGGCTTTCTTATTTGGAAAAAAAGGTTTCTATGCTTAAAAAAATATCTCTGTAACATCAGGTATCACAAAACCTACAGCTTCTCCTGTACCAACAGAGCCTGAATTTAGTGCTAAATTCAATAAATATGTAGCCTGACTGACTGACAGGGGAAAAGGGACACCAGATAAAAATATGTGCTTTCCTTTTGAGTAAAATACACAGACTGAGGAAAAATTTACAGATTTATTTTCCCCGTGACAGCACAAGAATCTCCCTAAGAGAATTACATAACAATTGTGTGAGAAGGAAAACCTTCTGCATGTTCTGGGCTGATTTTTGTGTTATCTGTGCCTTTGCCTTACACCCGAGTAAGGACTGCAATACTTGCCTTAAGCTGTTGCAGCTCAGTTTTACTCACCAATAGCCATGAAATTGAGATTCTCGTGGACAGTCAGGCAGGATACAACCGTGGGCTTGTTCCCTGGGATTGCTGGGAAAATCCGTGTGCACAGAGGGTTGCCTCCATCTCGCTTCTCCAGGTTCCAAACTTTCACCTACAGGCAGTAAAAACGCCTTGTGGCATTGGAGGGCCAAGACCTGGTGACAAATGTCACAGTGCCCAGAAGGAAAAAGGCACTTAAAGTGAGAAGAGTCAACTGAGATAATCACAGGAGTCTTAAGAAAGATGCATAATACAAATGCATTTTCCAATTTTTTATGTGACTTACCAAGGGGTTGATACCCTCTTCATCCTCTCCAACAGAGACCAGGATGCTGTGCTGCTTCAGCTGGTACAGATGTGTCACCCTCAGCTTGTACGCCTGGAAACTGCTGAGCTGAAGGGAGCGAGGCAGGAACCAAATCTGGCCCTCCATATTTAGATCTCAGTTAAGGCACATAAAGGGGAAAATAACCCCAAACCCCCTCCAATCACACCAGAATCAGCCACCTTAATGCTTCTCTCTACCCCCTGGTAGAGCTTCAGTAAACACCTCGGCTCTGCAGCATCGATAGATTTAGCAGAGGGTGTTTTTGTTTGTTTTTAAAGCAAAGCAAAGCAAAGCGCAGCTGCGGCAGCACAGCGAGGATATCCCCGAACACGAGGCTGCCGCGGCCCGAGTCGCAGACGGCGATGCCGGGGGGCAGCGCGAAGGGCTTGGCGGCGGCGCCATCGGGGCCCGGCGGCTCCTTCACGGTCTCCCGGTCGAAGAACACGAAGCGCCGCCATTGCAGGTAGGCGGCCATGTTGGCCCGGCCCGCGTCACGTGACGCAGGCCACGCCCACTTCGTGTCACGTGATACGTGTCACGTGATACGTGTCACAGCCCCTTATCACGTGACACAGGCCACGCCCCATCCCCGTAAATTTAATTTTAAAAGGTTCCGTTTCCATGTTTTTATTAATAAAAATATCTCGGAGCCTGATGGGAGCGAAACACCCAGCCGGGGTGTCAAGGAGCTTGCACGGTGAACTCAGCGGGGTGTCAACAGTCGTGGGCAAGGTGTTGTACAGGGATATCCCTGCCTGGGAGTAACAATAATAATTTAAATATTTAATCTTTGAGACCACCCCCATTTTAAGTGGCTGTAATATGATACATGAAAGGCTCGGTCAAGTCCAGGGCATTGTGAGAGGCTGAAATGGTTAATGGGTTAATTGTTGCTGAGATTAGCAAAGGGATCTATTAAGAAGAACCCTGGTCACCCTCTGGGGTGGATCCAACAAAGCTCTGCTCTGAATTTTGTCACTCAACCTACCCCCTCCTGTCCTTATCCTTTTCCTTCTCACCCCCAGCTCTCCACACAGGTAATTTATGGGATGATTTTGGTTTTAGGTTGATTGCAGGCAGCAGCAGAGAGAACCTCGCAACAAACTGCGTTGTGCTGATTTCACTGTAACATTAAACCTGCTTTTGCTAATCCTGGTGCCAGTGGTTTTCCAAGCAACGTTCAAACTCCTTGGCAAGCTCAGGGCACTGCAAAAGATGCCAGGTGAAGTCCACTGGTCGAGCAGAGACAGGACTGTGGGAGGGCAGCTGCAGGGGCTGTGCAGACACAGGATGGCACCTTTCCCTTTGCCAAGAGCCACAGGACTCCTTAAGCACATCAGCACACTCCTCACCCAGCCCAGCTGACAGAAAAAACCCACAACAAACGGGAGTTCCAGGGAGCTTTTATTGAGTGAAATCAACAAAATCAGGATTTTACCATTCGTCTTTTTTTGCACTCGCAACTCATGAAGCTTTTCACGAGTCAGTGCTGCAACACAGATACAGCCAGAGAAAACACATCTCAACAAAATCAGAGCTCCACTGGAGAGTTTGCCAATTTAACAGAAAGCCAATTTTCCCCTCCCTCCCCCAACTGTTTTCAAGGACTAGACCATGTTTGCTGGTTAACAGTAAGAATATCAACCCCTTGTCTAGGGACCAGTGGATTATGACGCTCCACTCAAATTGCAAATAATTTCTCTTCCTGAAATAAAAGTTCCAGTTTCTTTCAATAAAGGGCATAGTGACTATTTTCCTTCTCCTGACACCCCTTCCCCAAAATTATTGGTTAAAATACAGCAAGGCTGTATCTTAATAAACCCATCCCTCCCCCCTCCCCACCTTACCCTTCCCCAACTTGTCTACAGCAGAATTTAACAATGCTTCCACAGAGAGGCATTTTAACAACACAACCATGAACTGAACAAAACCTAAAGCCTGATCTGCCAAAGCCTCCTTGTCAATGTCAGATGCTCTTTGGTCCAGAGACCTGGCTTACTACAAAGATAAGCTGTGATCCAAAACAGATGGGCCACAAGTTCACAGCAATCAGAAAACTCCCTGCAGGGACTACAGTTGCCCAGCCTCTCCCACAGCAGCTGCAGTGCTGGAGTTTCTGGGAACAAACATCCACTCTGTCCTCAGAAAGCAACAACCAGTCGGCCCCAGCAGCACCACAAAGCTCAGCAGCAGGGCAAGAACCACCACAAGAGTGCATCTCTGCAACCTCTCCTACAGAAACTGAGGCAAGACAGCCACCTGCTCAAGTTTGTGCTCCATCAGTCATTTGTAAAGAAATTAAAAAAAAAAGTGTTTGAAGCATTTTTAAATCCTTGGAGCAGACACCCTCCCCCCCACCCCATTCCAAATAAAAATAAACAGATCAGAATGAGATGATTTGATACCACCATACAGACAACATGAATTCATGTTGAGCTTCCCTGTTGTTACCCACAAAAACAATCAAGAGGGCAAAGGAAAGATGCTCCCATCTCATTCTGGAAATTAAAATGTGTATTTGAGACCAACCCACCCCCCTCCCTTTGGGAAAAGGCCTCCAGCAGCTGCGGTGCCCCCCAGCACACCGAGAGACCATCCTACAGGTTCTCTCCAGTGGCTGAGGGGTCCATCACCCTCTTCACAGCCACCTCGCCCAGCTGTGAAGCTCCATTTCACAGATTCATGGAGTGACGCTTTTAGACTTCTGAGGAAGAAAGAGCAGAATACATCAGGTTCTCACTCACATCCACTTGGTCAGAGAAGTATCTGACCTAGGGCTCATCACTGAAGCCTCCAACTAACACGTATGTAAAGGCTGGTACATGACCAGCAGGAACTGGAGCTCGCATGGAACCTCAGGAAGCCAAGATTTATACACACTCCTTACTCTTGGATAGGGAAGAAAACAACCAAGAAAACCCCGAAAAAGAATAAAAAACAAACAAAAAACCCCAAAACAAAACAAAACCAAAAAAACTAGGATTATCCTAGTCCTTTGGAGCATCTTTCCATTTGCAAGATCGCATCTGTTTGAGATAGCCTACTAGCACCAAAAATAGGCTGCTTCCTTCTGGACAAAAAGCCACCTAAAAATGGTGCCCCGATAGTTTAGGTTAAGTGCCAATCCTCAACGAGAGGCCAAGTTTAAAGTAATACTTTCCAAAGTTCTGTGCTTCAAGAGGGACCATCAACGCATGGCACCAGGCTAAGCTACCACAAATCCAAGCAGAGCACACACACCTGACTCCACATCGCTATCCTGTTCTTGGTACATGTGCATGCCCTGGTAAGATACAAAACTTATTTACATTTGTCATGTCTTTTGTTGCACTAAAATGATCCCTCTTCTGTCTGGAAAATCATAAGCTGGCTGCAGTACAAGAGCAAGATTTTACTTTTGGTCAAAGTTACCACCCAGAAACTCCCACCCCCCACCCCCAAAAAGCACCCCAAAATTGTTTACATTTAGTACCTGCCAGTCAGACCTAAGCTGTGTGGCTCACAGAGTGCCTGTGACCAAGCTCTTGAGTTTGTACTCTAGTGCAGCATTTGCTACAATTATGGAGTCACTGCTGACAAAAGGAAGAAAAACATCCCAAACACAAAAACCTTTCCATCTTGTAAAGTTGTTGTCAGGAGGCACCTGGCTTGGATGTGTGATCCTCAAGGCAATGGATGGCTAAGTCCGCCTTGTAGTTCCAAACAATTTTACTCCAATTCAAACAAAGAAAAAGGGTCAAAAATGGGGAGAAAGTAAGACAATTAATTCCTGCCTCAAAGGTAAGCAAGCATGGTGAGTGCAGCATCTGTATATGCAATAAACAACTGAGCAAAAGGGATTGCATTTATCCAGGTGCCTCCTGACAGTGGTGGTGAACAGGCTAAAAGGGATTTTAAAAAGAGTAGTTTTTGATTTGTCTCACTCCTTTTGCCTGTAGATCAGGCCAAACATCAAGCATGTTGGGAGGGGCACAATTTAAAGCAACACTATTCGACCAGAAAGTACTTCTCAGCAATATACAATGCAAAATGACAGACAGCAACTCATGCCAAACCAGAGGAGATGGCAAGCAGCTTCCTGCAGCTTCTGCCATTAACAGGGGTTTGCCCTGACCTGCTCACAGTTCTGCACAGAGGCTGCTCTGGGCAGAAAATGCACAGTGCTGCAGGAAGTGAATCGATTCCACAAAGCTCCAGAACTGTCAGTTTATGCACGTAAATTGGTTTTCTATGGTCTCTCTTAAACCCAAATCCACATCTTAAGCATCCACTGCTCAGCAACTCTGACACCCACTGGATTTCCCTCCCACCACGGTGGAACACAGGTCATGGCCCCCTTCAGAGCTTGGCAAGCTCCTCAAGTTTCTAAGGGGGAAATCTAAGAGCATCTCCCACAAGGCTGAGCTATGGATTTGGAGGCCCTGGAGCCCCCCAAGTGATCTCTTCCATACGAGCGGTGCAGGACAGTGTTGCCAGCACCAAAGCAAACCCACCGTGACAAGGGACACTTGTGGAGGCCTGTACTTCACAGAGGTCAGAGCACTTCTCATTGTTTAGTGTTGCAGAAAACTGAGCCCCTCTCATCTTTAGCTGCTCCCATAATCAGTCTAATCCCTTTAACCCCAGCAACCTTCATCACAAAAGAAAAAGTTATATATGAACCCAAACAGAAAAAAAAAATCATATTTACAAAGTTTGTACAATATACACATCTGATTTTCTATGGGACACACTGCACCAGAGGAAAGAGGGCCATGGCTCTGAAACAAGTCTACATATCAAGTGCTGTAACTACTAATGGAGACTCTTATGGAAACCAGTCTTTAGTGTTCTGCTAGAGCACAGGGCTTTTCTTATGGCTCCTGCAAGGGATGACAGGCTACTCTTTCCTTCTGGAGCTATGATGCTGCACCTAATCAGCCCAGATTTTAAGTTGGTTTCATTTTAAATACAGATATTTACAGTTTGGGTGAACTGCAGATGCATATCAACTCCTCCAGTTAAAAAAAACCCAAAACTAACAAACAAAAAAACCCAACAAAAAAGTTGAAGAAAAAAGTAGTATTACCAATACAACATTTCACCTCCCAGCCCTGGGCTTGAGTACTTGGGAAGGAGGAGAAGGGGAAGAGAGGGGAACTTTGACCTGAAACCAAAAAACGGCTGTCGATTCCTTGGGCTGTGTTGGAAAGGTGATATTCTGAATGGTCTCATAGCATAAGGCACTTTGCACGAATAAGTAACAAGCTCTTTAGCTTAAAAAACAGATGAGTAACCAGGGAGAAGTTGAAATGCACTCAGTCGATGGTTAAAGAATTTGAAATAGCAGACAAGCTCGTGTTCATCAAGATTCTTCTCTTTTCAGGGTTTCTCTTCTTCCCTTGCTGCCCCTCCCACCCAAAGAAAACAAAATTTAAAACCAGCAGTTAGTGCAACTAATGTTCAATCAGCACACAGTGCAAACAAGTGGAAAAACAAAAAGACATTCCTCCTTTTATCTTCTTTCTTCCTTGCTGCCAAATTTAGAAATAAAAAAAGGCCGAGCTCTTTAGTCTTCATAGTTCCGAAATGAAAAGACGAAGAAAAACCCACAAAGAGAAGGGTATCCCCAAAGAAACGATGTGTCACAGATCTGGATCATAGGGCTTCACCTTCTGGCATGTGTAATCAAAGCCTAAAGAAAAAAAACAAACCAAAAAACACAACCACAACACCCACAGTTAAATCAGTTCTATGCAAAACCAGAACATAAATGATGAATCACTGACTATGCAACAGGTCTGGAAAAGCAAAGGGCATGTTGAACAGCTCATCCTGATCTTGGTAGAAGGAGGTGCTACTAATGCCCCACTGCACTTAGGAGCACAACTACCTACTGGTTTCTTGTCTTTCAGGAGGCAGCAAACTGCTCTCTGGCAAAGGACAGAGTATTCCCCTTAAAGCAGCCACCCGAGAGCCTGTTCCAAGTTCATCACTGTTTTTATTTACTTATAAACTCAGAGAAGGTTCAGCCACCAAAGCAGAGGCTTACAAGTCAGCTTGGTATGACTGGCCAAGGCTGTCCTTGGATGATCTCAAAGAAGGGACCACAGGTTCGTTTTTAACACTATCAAACAGTCTGCCTCTGTGGCCACTTGTTTTTTTTCAATTGGTCACCTGAGACAAATTTCAGCAGCTTCGCTTTCTAATTCATGATCTCTGAGAAGAATACTCAAAAGAATGACTTCCAGCCCACGCTGTATGGTGTTGGATCTTGCACAACACAGCATCTTAACTAAGGCCAGATCAAACGTCATCCTGCAGCTACTTTGCCTGACTGCAGTCCAGGGCAAGTAGTCTTCTTCCAAAAGGGCTCGACTCAGCAGCTTTTCCTCAGACAATGATCAGAAAGGGAGCACTCAGGAGTCTCCAAGAGTGAAATCTCATTTTCTTTTAGAACTATGCAGACGACCTCGAGTGGCAGCAAAGACGAATTACAGCTTCATTCCCTACTTTGTTCACTTGCAGGAGTTGTATGAACCAAAGGATACAAAAGAGGCAGCAGCACCTTTCGCTGGAACCTGCTCCATCTGACTGGTGAGGTGCTTAGCTCTTCTTTGGTGCTCTGTTCTCACAGCTATCCATTTTCTCTCCTCACCTTTCTGAGGACCACTTTCCTCTCTGCCCCTCACCAATTTCTCTTTTTAGCTAAGCAATACAGAAAGAATTCCTTAGGCTACTAGTACCCCATCCTGGTGTCTCCCGACAGCACTCCCCACTCCCTTTCCCCCCATTTTAGCATCTGGTCAGCATTTAAAACAAAACAACTAAAAATACTCATCCTCCCCTCCCAAGTTCAGCACATTCACAGAAATTTCTTGCACTGACAGTCCATTTCAAACCCTTGTTTTCACACTCAGAGCCTTCTCATCACATTAGTTTCCCTCTTCCCCTGTGGTAACACAAACACGTCCCCTCTCATCCCACACAATGCTGGTATTCAGGAAGGAACTTACACGCATAAATGTTTACTGTTTCTCATCTTCTACAGGTTCACTGTGGTATTCTGCCACATACAGGCTCTTGTCGATGTTGCTTGGTATGGGTTTAATTTCAGTTCCCAGCTGCTCCTCAATACTTTTCAGGTTGAATCGATCATCATAGGTGATCAAGTTGATGGCCAGGCCAAGGTGACCAAAGCGACCTGGACAAAAAAACCCCCAAAGAAACACACACCTGAATTGAACTGAGTAACAGAGGGCTAATAGAAGTTGACACTGCTCTCTGATGCTAAAACAAATCTGGACACAGGTCTCTACACATTTCACATCAGTTTTTGGTGAGGAGTTCTGTACTGCTGTAGGAGTAAGAAAATTCAGGAGGTTCAAAATGCTCTGACCAAAGCTCCAGGTTGATTTACCAGCAAAAAGTCTTCCACTCCTGCATTATGCACATCCAGTGCTTCTTCAGTAACAGGTTTTGAACAAGCCTGAACTACAAAGTTGAAGCACACTGAGCTCCTTTGATCCTTGCTGATGTCCACACCTCAGGACACATGCAGAAGTAGGCACAGAGACACCCTGTGCTTGAGACACCCTGGAAGCCAAGTTTTCAGCACAGAATTTTCCCTGCAAACAGGGGCAACAGTAAGTTTCCTGAGACGAAAGCCAAATAAGCCTTTATTTTTCACTGGTTGGGCAGGTCAGTTTCAAGAGAATGGCCCAGGATAACTATCTGACATGATACCCAAAAACAAATTTGTCAGAAAAAAATAAAGCTACTTAAGGTAATTCTCAGATACAGTAATAAAAACCAAAAGTGAATTCAAGGTTAAGAAGCCACACAGTCATCAGCACATTTGTACTAAAACATGGTTATCTTCTCACCTGATCTGCCAATGCGATGGAGATAAGTCTCTGCCAGCTTTGGGAAATCAAAGTTTATCACCACATTCACAGCCTGGATATCAATACCTCGGGTAAACAGATCTGAAAGACAAACCAGGTCATGAAGAAAGTTAATTTCAATGAGATCAACTGCTGACAGTCTTCAGGGTTCAAAGATTAACAGTGATTAACATTGCCTACACTAGTTTTCAGATATAAGCTTTCCTTGTATCAAATATAGTTTACATACAATCCTGTTACAGCTTCTTCTTGTTCTTCATCCATTAAAAACACAAATAATGTAAGAAAAATTATCAAAACCACCAGGTCTGCACATTAAGCTGGTTTTTTCAACCTTGGACTATTTAAGAGCAGGTCTTCTTAAACAAGCACCTTCTCACACAGGATTGTGCACTGCCAGTGTCACAACAGACTTGAGACTGGAATTACATCCCACTACCTCAACTGCTTCTATTCTGCTTCTAGTGATTCTTGTTAAGATGACCCAGACATGTCTACTGATAGCAGACACTGACAGGTACTGCCCATACAAGCCATACCTGGATCATACACAGGCCAATCAAAACTACAAAAGCCTTTAGCAAAAATGAGCTATAAAGGTACAGTTTGTCCCAAAAGACAAAATTCCATGAGCCCAAAGGAGTGCTGCCTCCTGCTACACCCACGCTTGACAAAGACATCCCACACCAAAATACCTTGTTTTGGTTTACTGCATATAATTGCTCTATTACACCTGGGCCAATGCACTTTCTCTGACAAGCTTTAGAAACAGGGAAACGTTTAGCAGCTCTTACCAGTGCAAACGAGATTGCGGCACAAGCCATTCCGGAAATCGTGGAATACACGATTGCGGTGCTCCTGGAAAAACACACATGTAAGCAAGGAGGGGAAAAAACCAAACCAACCAGGTATATTCAAGCAACAAACATGGAACTCCAAGCATGTGAATTTGTCCTTTTTCTCACCAGAGAACAGCTGAATCAACACAAGATGCCAGTATATAATTTTTTTAGCGCTCCTTACCATGTATTCTAAAGAACTTTAGCCAAAAGGGCTTTGATCCCACCTTTTGACAAAGGCACTTAACTGACTGCATTTTAAAGCCTCCTACAGTAGCATCAGCACCATCTCAGAAAAGGACTGTCTAAAGTTACAATCACATGAAACTCGCACCAAGGAAGTTAAACCGCTGTTTTGACTATTGCCTTTCTCCGGTCCCTTGCCAAATTTAATACATTTTATTCATTCCCTTAAAAACTGAAGTCTGCAGTAACTTCCTTTTCTAGTATGAAGCATTTTTCACTATCCATTCAGAATGAGGGGTGGGATGAGTCAGTTTTCTGCAAAGACTTTCCTCACACAAAGATTAAGTAAAATCACTGTTAAGTGCAATTCAGAGAGGGAATGAATGAATGTTCAGCAAAAACACAGCTGCACTTTGCCACAAAGACCATGTACTGACTGATCAAAAGCATACAAAAATCAGACTTCAAGGAACCCACTTGCATCTCTCTCTGTTCTCCACACCAACACCACTTCTACTTCTGGTTAATCAATTGCTGGTCTGGCCCAGCAAATATTGGCATTACCTGTCAATTGCTGCACTGGACAAATGAACTTGACCTGAAGAACTCCTAAATACCAGCTGGTCACCTACACTGACCAGTCTGGAAAGAGGACTGGGGTGGGGGAATGTGGCAGGGAGGTTGGCAGTGGGTACCTAAAACCAAACCTATACAGTTTACAATTTAAAGAATGCATGAGACAATTCAGCTATTTGGGGTGGTGTGGAATAAACCACTGTAGACTTGATACTCACCTGCCTCATTTTAGCATGGATATAGAAGCAGGAATAGCCCAGCTGGGAGATCTTTTTGGCTAGCAATTCAACCCGTTGAGAGGAGTTGCAGAAAATGATGGACTGGTTAATCTGGAGCTGAACATACAAGTAGAGTGCTCAGTAAATGCAGCATTTTACTTACAAATGATCCCAGACATGTCTAAACTCCTTCCATAAAGAAAGCATAGCAGGTATGCTGCTGGCAATTTACACAGGATGTATTTTCGTACCAGAGGGGAAAAATGAACAAAGTTCTATAACATAAAGGTGCAGGATAAGAAGAATGCATTTTTAGCTTCAGCTACATAACACTTTGACAAAGAAAACATTTTGTTAAGGCACCTTTGAAACACTTGGTCTTTATTCTTAGTTATGAAAGGAATAAAGTTTCTGACCCAGCCCTACTCCTTACCCTGGAAAAGAGTGTGTTGAGGCAGTGCACTTTCTGACGCTCAGTGACATAGGCGTAGTACTGAGTAACTCCCTTCAAAGTCAGCTCCTCCATCAGATTAATCTCGTAGGGTTTCTGCAAATGGGAATTCTGAAAAAGAAAGATAGTGATAGATCTACATGCAAAACGATGCAAATACTTCCCACCCTTTGGCATATTTAACTCTCCTTGGCAAGGATGCACTACCTCGGCACTCTCTCTTTGTGCTATCCTCTGAACAGACAGGCTGGATAAAATTTCACAAAGGATTAGTGAAAACCCAAGCACTAACAGCTGTGCACCACTCACACATACACAGAATGTCTGCACTCACCATGAACTTCTGTACACTCAAAGGGAAAGTGGCTGAGTAGAGCAAAATCTGTCTGTTTTTAGGTAGCGTGAGAATAATGTCTTCCATTATTTGAACAAAATCTTGAGACAGCAACTTATCTGCCTGTAACAACAAAAGTAATAAAGCATAAGTTAAAATAAAAAAAATAAAGATTTCAGTCTCCTAGTAGCATCACATATAGGGGACGGAAAAAACCAAAAACAGTTACCAGGGTTCCTACCAGAGTCATCCAAGAGCTTTCACACAACTATATTCTCCCTCTCTCTCAGAAGCCTGTACCCTACTGGATGTACATAAATCAATTTTATATACAACTATGTAGTAAGCACAGCTCATTCATTATAAAAGGAAACCAAATGAAATGCATTTCTTAGTTTCAGAGTAGACTGTTACTCTATTCTTCAGCATCAGCAAAGGAGACAGGGAAGGCAAACCTTCCCAGGCTGTTTTCTTAAGATTCACATGCAGAAAAATCCTCCTCCAAAACACTTTCTCAAAAATACTGAGAAACAGATGAGCTATAACCTTATAGTGTCTCTCAGTAAAGTCTGATTTGTTGCTGTGCACAGAAAGGAGACTCCCTGAGACACATAATTGGTTTAACTTGGTGTTAAAATCCCAGAACATTTAACATGAGCAACTTGCCTCATCCAATACTATCATCTGGACATGCTCAACTTTTGCTACTCCTTTCTTGATGAGATCGAGAATTCTCCCAGGGGTAGCTATCACCACATGCACTGTAAGGTTAGAAGAGCAAAAAAAAATAAAAAATAGTTAAGCCAACTAAAACAATGTTTCATATGAACAGTTGGAAAGAATGATGACAGTACACCAACAGCAAACAAGACATACTGTAGTCTGTTCTGGTACAGGCAAACCGTAACAAGCAGAAATTCCACTACCACACTGTAAAAGCCCCAAACAAACAGCAACTGCAGAGTAGCAAAAGTGCTCTGACCTGTATCATCAAGTCTCATTATGTCATCTCGCAAATTGGTTCCTCCTGTTGTTGCCATCACTTTGGCACCTCCCATGTGTTTGCTGACTTGGATACAGATTTGACTGACCTGCAGGGCTAGTTCACGGGTGGGAACAATCACCATTGCTGAAAGTTAAAAACATCCCTGTGAGTCACAGTGTGAGGTAACACTGTACCTTAAACAGAGGAGACAGAGACTTTATGAAAGCAGTACTTCCATGGTTTTTGAGTGCCACTCAGGTATCCTCAGCAGGCCTAAGAACTGCTGACAAGGCAAACTCCATGCAAGGGTTCTCCCTTCGTTGATGCTCCCCTTGCTGAGGGAAAAGTTGCTCTTGAAAGTAACTGTGGGATTTTTCAAATTTCAACCCCCCTCCACCACTGCGCATTAACTTTCTCTGACAGGACCAGCAGACAACCTCCACTGCCCAGTTTCATTAACTAGTTTTACATTCAAGTCTGTCACACAGCAACTGACACCAATACCTGCCTGCAGATGCACCTCAACTGACCTTGTATATTGTCCTTCTTTAAGTCTAGCCGTTCAAGTAAAGGAATGAGGTAGGCTCCACTCTTGCCTGTTCCATTTTTCGCTCTAGCCAAGATATCCCTACCAGATAAAGCAATGGGGATGCTCTCCTCCTGAAAAGCAAGGACAGACAGTGCATGAGTGATCAATCATAAACCATGCTCACTGAAGAGGCTGAACAAATTTAACTGCCCTCACTATCACAAGAAATCTGATTTTTTCATGATCATGATTGTTATTACTACTACTACCCTGCTCTACTACACTAGCAAACTCCTCTGGAAAAGGATTCCCACACGTATCTTAACATCAGAACCAACACAGTCCATGTGACTTGAATCTGCATATTCCTGTGATACACTTCTCAGCAGGCTTTCCTTTTGAAACTTCAGTCATCCAAAAACAAGCCCCATGTATTTTTAATTTTACTGCCTTTTACAGCAACATCTAAAGAAACCTCAGCCTTTTGGAGAGGTGTATCATGAGAAGCTGTTTTAAAGCAGACCAATCACCTAAATGCCACATCTTTCTCATGCCTTAAGGAGATAAGGCAGCAGAGCTCCATCAATGATAAACCTTCAGAGACCAATTAAAAGAGTTTAAACTTCCCCTCCTTCATCCCGTGAAGTTTACATCAACAGTTCTCAACAGAACAAGCCTTGTAAGAGTAAAAGGAAGATGGAGGGAGAGAAAAGTGAACTTGCTATGATATTAATCTCTCTCCCATAATCTCCATTATGCTTCTTCCAGATGCTTAAAATAAAGAGAGTCAAGACTGTGATAAAGCCATAACTGCCTCTTTAACTAAAGGTATGCAGCCTACTATAACTCAGTTTTCTGGAAAATGTACAGAACAGCCCTGCTCTCACTGGGACTATTTATGTGAAGGATAAGGTTACTGAACAGAGAATTAACAAATTAACACCACCAGCATGAAAAAGAAAATCCAAGTTAACTTCTCCAAAGTGTAAGTTAGCCTCTTCACTAAGTCACCCATTCCTCAAAGGAAGAATTTCCTACCAAGTTCTACTGTTCACAGCCCCAGTTTTCCCAAACCATGACACAAGTGTGGGACATAAGAATTTCAGTACATTTATACAATTTAAACATGGCTTCTAAATAAGTCTGTTTGCAAACAACCTGAATAGGAGATGGTTTTTCCCAGCCCATTTCAAAAATTCCCATCAGCAACTCCCGTTTCAAACAGTAATCTTCAAACTCGTTTCCTTTTGTGGAGGTCACGTCCTGGATAATCAAAAAAAGCACATCCATAAGATCAGGTCACACAACATGCAGCTGTAGATTGGTCTGAGATTGCCTGTGCAGGAACACCACAAATTACTATACAGGAGTTCCCACTACTCCCTGCAACACCCCACAGTGGCAAAGGAAATACTGGCTTTCTCAGAGCTCTGTGAGCACACCACACACACCATCAGACCCTGCTGTAATACTCATAAAGTAAAAATCCACAGTGAACTCCATTTTTGAGCTTTCCAAGAAAGGCTCCCTCCCAAGCAGCTGGAAAACAAATTCATTCCTCATTTGAAACAGCAGGAGCTGAACAGCTCTTTAAACCTTTACTAAAGACAAATATTTTGCCACTGCAACTCCTCCTGTATCTTTTATTTAATATTTGTTCCCACAATGCAATGTTCCTTACCGAAGTTTTGATTCTCAAATCTTTTGGAGGGAGTTTTAAAGTCTTCTTCCAGTCATCACCAGGTCTACAGCAAAAATAGAATAAAAATAAATTTAAAACCAGTCTGGATTAATATTTTGCTTTTGCATTTTATTTTCTTAGACACAGTGATGAACATGCAACATTTTCACCTCCTCAAAGCTAAAAGCGCCTACACATATGAGCTCAAGTCTTCTCTGAGCTAAGCAGGATATAACAGGCAGGAAACTGTAAACAGAGAAAATCAGCAGTCTGCCAAACACATTGGTGAAATCTTTATCCACTCATGATTCAAGTCCCACTTTTAGGGCACTGAATTAATCCAGCAGAACAGATTCAAAACTGAGCACTGACTTAGTCACACAACAGAAACTGGCTATAATAAATCCACATGAGAATATTTCACCACTTAAAAGAAAAATTCTCTTGCCCAGGGAATATCCATTCTTAATCCCCAAGTAATGTGAGAAGGGAAAAAAAACTCCACTGTTGATCAAATGTCTTTTGCTCTCAGTGAGATTTAGACACCCATCGTCTCTCAAAAGGCACTGTACAGATGAGAGCAAGTCCTTCTCTTCCACACTCCCAGGAAGTTAGGAGTTTAACTCACCAGTTCTGTTAGAGTAACCCCTGTAATACATTTAAACAAAAAGAGAAGAGAGGGGGTGATTTAAGCAGAGTTTAAGAACCCGAGTGTTCCATCACCCTCTCTCTGAGGAAGCTGGCACTTCCCTTGCAAATAATTAACAAAATAAAAGCCAATGCTGTTCAGGGGAAGGAGGAGCCATGGGGGAAAAGAGAAAAGCAACACATTACCATACTGTCCAAGCCTTTTACACGTTTCAGAAATTCCAACCAGCACACGTTTTATTAGCACACTTCCAAAACCAGCTGGGTGGGAGCAGGGTATCACAGTGGGACCGTATCCTCTCAGCTAAGGCTTTGATAAATTAAAGCCAGAGCGTTACACTGAGGAGAGCAGGCACTACTATTTCAGATCAATGACAAAAGATAACTGACTTTAAAGCATTTCTCACTTGAGAAAGATCTGCAGCAAACTGAAAAGCATAGATAAGTGGACTGAGACCAGGTGGCATTTCCTTCTCTGTCTTAACTTTCAGTTCAGTTCCTTCCCACTCCCCAACTTCCCTCTTGCACCACTCACAAGAAGCAAAGGACACAGGACTGATGCTCAGTGGGCTGCTTCTGACAGCAGCTCCTGCCTGGAAAAGCACAGCATCAAATTCTGTTTTCACAAGGAACACACCACAACCATCACTGTTGGAGAGGAGATTGCATAAGAAAATACAGCTTTTTTTCATAATGTACATCACAGGGCACTTCTACCCACCCATGCCATAAAACAACAGCAGACAACTTTCTCAAATGGGCCCCCCAAAACGTGTTCCCTCTGTGGCAGCCGATGCAATCACTTACTTAATAGCGGTGGTCATACTCTGTGCTTGCTGTTGAGTGCCATTATTGATTGTGTTGGCGTTTTTCAGCTGGTTCATCTGTTGCTGAGTTTGTGTGCCTCCACCTCCTGGGCCCCCACTGGGTTTTACGGGGCCTCTCAACTGCCCATTCTGACTGGATAGACCCATTATAACAGGGTTCTCTGTTCTGGCCGTGCTCATGCTTTTATCTTTAAAGATGTCTTTTTAGACTTCAAAACTTTGAAAGTCAGTACAGAAACTGTAATAACAGTTTATTAGACTCTCCAAAATGAAGAGATAAATAAGTCTTGCTCAATATATGAGTCCTTTATTGCAATGCAGGCAAGCACCTGTAAGTCACTCAAAAGTAAAGCAGTAACTTGCTCTGATGCACTGTGGATCAACTTTTTTTTAAAAAAAGCCCTCTAACGAAGAAGTTGAGTTATGTCAGAATTCACTTGCTTCAATCTGAAAGAGAAGCAGACAATAACAATTAGCATGTGGGTTCTGGGCCACATAAATCACACCAGTTTACTTTTGTATTTTAAGAATCACTTCTTCCCAGGCAGCGTGCAACAAGAGTATTTGCTTTCCTGTTTCCTCGGTGATAATTACCAAGACATGCATCAAACTTTTTTCCCCCTTCCTATAAAGCTGTGCCTGCCATCTTCAGTCGTGAAAGAAAACCTCTTGAAGAGCTGTACTTTCAGCAGCCTTGCAGGGAGGAACACTATCTGCCCCCTCCCAGAAAGTAACCATGAATTTTATCAGTTGCTTTGACAGCTCTTCCAATTCTCCCACTTCTGGGATGCAGAAAAATTATTAGCAATAATATTATGCACAAGTTTGTGACAGAAAACAAAACCACAGCGTCAAGTGGACATTCCAGTTAGAACTGACAGGAGTTTCTCTGATTGTCCTTTTGAGTTTCAAAGGGAAATAGGAGTTATGCAAACCCAAAACAACAGCTTACCCTCCTCCAACCCAACACATCAGCTTACTCACAGTTTTGGGCTGGGGATTGATTTAAGGCCGTTCAGCACAGCAGCACAAACACCATCACACTGAACTGAGCAGGTGCCTCTCTGAGCCCACGGGGCTGAGAGGAACACACATGGACACTGGGGATCCAGCTTCCTGCTTGTGTTCCACATCACCTTACCTTCCAGCAGCCAGCAACAACTCAAGTTGTGCTCAGAAGACAACATTTGGTACACATGGCTTAATAATGACTCTGTATGTTCAGAGAAAGGTTGACAAAACCAAGACAAGACAAAGTCTGCCCCTTACAGAAAGCAAGCATGAACCAGACTCCTTATGTGGTATCAGGGAGACAAAACATTCCTAGCACAAAATCTTTTGGAACAGAAAGCAGGCCTGCCTGTGCTTTCTCATTACAAGGCATCTTTATCTTGGGAAAATGCAAAGGAAAAAAACATCAGATTACAGATTTCTAACCTCAGCGTTCACAACAAAATGCGTTTCCCCAGTGAATAAAAGCATTTCAAGAGGGCGGAGAAGGAATTTGGGCTCTTCCCAGACTGCCCCGCTGTTTCCAAGCGTGCCCGTTCTAGCTTCACAGCGCAACTCTAAACTTCGCAGGGCCAGCACTGCCCTGCTATAGTTATCTTTCACCTTTGAGGAGCGATTTCCCCCGGCCATTAACTTCGTAAGAACCAGGCGAGAGGAACCACGACGGTCACCAGAGCCGCCAGAGGGACCAAGACCGCGGAATTCTCCGATATTGTGGCAAATTAAACCCCCGAGCCCCTCGCCCCCCCACCATCCATAACCCCCCCTTTGGGACGGCGGAGAGACGAACCCAACAAACCTCCCCGCTCCGACACCAGCAGGTGCCACCATTCCGCATCCCCACGGCCCACAGAGATTAAAAAACACAACTCCGCCGTGTCCCACCCGCGCTCCCGCCGGGGCGGCCGCTCCGGGCCGGGCACAAAGGGAGCCCCCGCGGCGCCGAGCAAGGCCCGCACTGCGGAGCGCCGGGC
>JAWWMP010000068.1:6840622-6898318 GCA_035047865.1 Dendrocincla tyrannina | reverse complement strand
CCCGGTCCATCCCTCATCCCGGTCCCGACCTCACATCCTGGTTCCAGCCCCTCACGCACACACGCACCGACGCACTGACGCAACGACGCACGGACGCAACGACGTGCGGCGTGTGCAGCACGCCACGTGACCGCCATTGCGCGGCCCGGTCCGGCCCCTCATCCCGGGCCTTTATCCCGGTCCGGTCCCTCGTCCTGGCCCTGGTCCTTTATCCCGATCCTTCATCCCGGTCCATCCCTCATCCCGGTCCCGACCTCACATCCTGGTTCCAGCCCCTCACTCCAGTCATCCATCCCGCCTCCTCATCCCGGTCCCAATCCCTCATCCCGGTCCCGCCTCCTCATCCCGGTCCCAATCCCTCATCCCGGTCCCAATCCCTCATCCCGGTCCCGCCTCCTCATCCCGGTCCCAATCCCTCATCCCGGTCCCAATCCCTCATCCCGGTCCCAGTCCCTCATCCCGGCCTCCCATCCCACTCCCAAATCCTTGGCTTAGTGTGTGTTTGCAAGTGAAACCTTTAGTGCCTGTTGCTTTCGAGCAGGCTCCCTGTCGTACCCACCCCGTGGCCGAGGGCCAGGCTTACACCCTGACAAGCATTTCCAGCCCGCAGTTCCCCATTCTGTGGCCCGCCCCTCCCTCACACTCACAGTACCTCATGTGCCTTGTCTGGGTGAGCACACCCTCCCTGCTGCCCTCAAAGGGCCACCCTCCAGTTGTAGCTGAGGGATCCAGGCTCTCAGGCTCTCAGTCTCCCAGGCTCAGTGGTGCCCCACAGCCCCAGAAGAGCACGTTTAAGGCTGTGTTTCCCCTGGGAGCCACAGAGTGACCTCCCTATGGCCTCCCTCTGGTTTTGCTGCTCTCCATCCTCTCCCTTTTGGGAGGAAGGGTGCCCAGAGGCTGATGGGCACATGCAGGTGCACACCAAGGTCCTCAGGGCAGGGGACATCCTTAGGGGAGGGGACATCCTTAGGGCAGCAGGGGCCCATCTAGTCAGGATCTCCTGGCTCCTGCTAAGAAGCAGGAGGAGTGGATGAAATCAGTGCTCACCTGAATAAAAGCAGCTCCTTCTTCAGTAGCCCAAGTGCCACCAGAGACCTTGCTGGTACAGAGGCCTTGGTGCAGCTGTGTCCAAAGAAGAGGGGGACAAGCATTGTGCTTGTGGAACCACCTCAGCTATTTACAGGGGAAAAGCTGTCTGCCAAAACGCCAGCTGCATTGCCATCCTGCTGACCCAGACTGGGGCTTTCTCACTGAGTCTGCTGCTGTGACATCACTGAACAAAACACACATTTCCCTGAGCACAGAAAATCCCAGTTTCCCATCTTTATTGTCCTTTACTACCTTGTGAAATCAAGAGGCCTTGCTGTGTCGTGCAGCTGCCCAGCCCTTGCTCTGCTTTCCTGTGCAAGCCACTTCACACTCCCCCAAACCCAGGTGAGGTGTGAAGCAGCAGGAAAAGGAGCAGAAGACACCCACAAGCCACTGGGGGCAAAGCAGCCAGAGGATCTTGAGGCAGAGGGTGAAATGAATGCGCAGCTCCAACGATTCAGGAGGATCCAGAGACTCTGCCTGGATCCAGGAGGTTTCTGATGTGCTCCTTGGCACAGAACTTTCCAAAGCCTTTTGGACCACCTGGGACAGCAGGGCCATGGGCAAGAGCCCTGAAGGTTTCCAGGGAAGGCGTAAGAATGTTCTGGATCTCTGGTACAGAACAAACAAATGTGGATTCTTCAAACTGTACTTTAAAGATCAACTCGCAGTGCTAGTAAAAAGATGATAAAGCTAGATGCTAATCTTTACATCAATCAGGTCACTACGCCTGGAGCTCATTTGCCTTGCAAATACTTTATTGTTACATGCTGTGTCCCTCCCTGCTCACTTAAATGACTAACTCCACCCCAAAAAAGAACTTCTGTTGAAACTTCTGGAGAAGAGGCAGATCCCGCTCTTGAAACCATGGGGCCCGTCAGCTACTCCTCAGAGACCTATGACTTGGTGAGTTGGGCCTGGCTTTGCCTGATAACAGGGACAGCAGGTAGGGCTGGGGTGGGCTGAAAGACCTGTTTTCTGTCTGTCTGTCTTCTCACCCTCCCGTTGGCAGAAGCAGAGCTTGAGCCATGTCTTATGCCCGCACAATCAGCCCTTGAATCCCCTTAAGTCCCAGCTTGGACTCCCTGTTGCTTGCAGCAGATCCAAGGGTGCTGAGTGTTCCCATGGGGAGAGCTGTGGAGCTCCTGGGACTTTGTGTGCACCTGTTCTGGCAAGCACTGAGCATGAGGACAGAGCACAGGCTCTGCAAAGGGCCAGGTGACTCCCCACTGCCAGCCTGTCCCAGCCTCTGCTCCCCACTGCCCGTGCAGCCCTTGGCACCTCGTGGCTGTCAAACACTCATTTCGAGCCAGGCACCTTTTGCACCAGCCTGCAGTGGTGTAAATGACTGTGCAAAACCCTGTACACCTCATCTGGTCTCCTTGCACAGCTGGGATACCCAAGGAAACCCAGTGCTCTCTGTCTCTCTCATGGTACGACCATATGTGGTGCTACCCCTGCTTCCCTTCTCCACATACAGGCTGCCATAGACTCCCTTGAAAGGGGAATATGCAGTATGTTTACCAGAGGGGCATTTTGAAGAAGGGATTATAAATTGCAAGTACTTCTTCTAACATGGAGCGATGACACAAGGCATTGTGCCCTCTCCCCAGCCTTTGCAAATGAAAGACAGCAGCTGCACCTCTTAGAGTATGTTGTGCCATCCTAGGGGAAGTACACAGCAGCATTATCATTACCCTGGTTTTCAAGCATTGCAGCTCAGAATTTATTTTTGAATACAGTGGCTCTCTGCAGCAAACCTCAGGTTTAGTTTCTCTGAAGAGAGAAATACTGGATTTAATTTTTACCAGATTTTCTGATCCTCCTTTTCCCTGCACACCAGGGAAGAGCAAGAGATGGGGTACCAAGCCTTGCTCTCCTTGCTCCTTTTCTGATTCATCCAGTATAAAACTTTGCAAATGGTGGTCATTCTTTTAAAAGTTTTTCTCAGAAGAAATCTCTTTCCCTGATCTCTGATGAAATTCAGTGGAAGCACTAAAGTTTGCTGAGAGGTTAAACCAAACTCAGACGTTTTCCATGGCCATGCTGGTTCATTCCTCCAGCTGAACTCTCCCTTTGCAATTTGTCCTGCCACCAGAAAGCCATGGAAGTGGAAATGTGCTTGAGCAATTGTGGAAAGAAAAATTATGGGAATGTTTGCACCAAAGGCTTTTATCTCAGTATCTCACAGTGAGTACAGCCAAGGCCTCACCTAAATTTTGATACCGTACAAGACTGCTCAACTCTGTAACTGTGGAAAAGAAAGGTGGCCAAAATGATAACCCCATTTCTCCATAGCAAAAATGCTTTGCTTGCTTAACCTTCCTCGGCTGCAGAGTAGACAACCAAAATCACAGTTGCAGAAGAACCACTGAGATCTCCATCAGGTCCCCTCAGGTGCTGCAGTCCAGTTCTCATTGTAATGGGACCAACAGGACTCAAGAGCATAAAGGCACCTGCACCACAGTAATGTGGCATTTCCATAGGCTTTGGTCTTATTCCTGGCTTTCCCTGGTTCAGCACCCAGAGAGGTCATGAGCAGAAGCTCTGTCAGTAGATTGCATTGATGTAGGCTTTTTTTTTTTAAGGTTTTGAGAATGAAATGTGCTGCTCCCAGCCCTGGTGTGGATAGAAGGGAATGACTCACATGGAAAATCCATAATAGTGCACAAGCTGCTTCACTTCTGCAGCCAAATGTTTTGACTGCTGACAGTTGTGGGGAACTGAGAAAAGCAGCTGACACACAGAGACCAGAATAAATCTGAGATGTGGGTCAGAGGGATCCCTGAACAAAAAGCACACAGGAACAGCCTTCCCAGGCATGCACTTGTTACAGAGACACCACTTTTACTCCCACCCCCAAATCTGGCTGCAGTTGTCTTGCAGCAGACCTGTTCAAAGGTCCCTCTGCATGCACACTGTTGATTTATCTCATCCCAGATCAGGCAGCCACCTGCTGCCAGTCCTAGAAATGGGAATGGCAGCAGAGCCCCCAGAAGCCTCAGCTTGCCACATTCAGTGCATCTCCTGGAGCTCTGGTCCCTGTCCTTCCTGTCTCAGCCCAGACTCTGACTTTTCATTCTCTTTTATTTGTCTCCAACTCATCTCTGTCTGCTCCCACCCACACGTGCTGCTCTGCTCGGAGATGTATGAGAGGACACCTCAGATAGCTTTGCACACGCTTCCCCTGCCACAGCAAGTGGCTTTATAGTGAGAGCCCTCCCTACCTGCTCCCCATCAGCAATCAGATGGTGTCTGATAGTGGCACTGAGCCTCTGCAATTCTGGCTCCAAATACAAGGTGATGCTGGAAGCTGGTTAGTGGCCAAAGCCACTGAACACTGCCCAGGCTGCCCATCCATCACCATCGATGGTGCTGGGATGGCACCAAGGCAGGCCTGACACTCCAGCCAGCAAACCTGACCATTTCTTATCCTTTCCTTTTCTCCTTCAAAGCTGGAACCCTCCAGCCTCTCCCCGCAGTGAAATTTACCATTCCAACATATAATCTGTTTGGGGTTTTCAGCATGGTCACCTGCACAGCCTGAGTCGTCAGGTTTGGCCACCGAACCAAATTGCAAAGGTTTTTGGGTTGGTTCTGTTTTTCTCAAAGACATCCAAGGATCTGGCACTGGGCAGCACATCACAGGTTTCTCTGTGTGTTGGTAACTCCTGAGGAAAGGTCTGGGTACAGACTAGGCAGGAGATATTTTCAAGTCGGGGAGAAAAATAACTGGGAGGGATTTCTGAAAGCTTTTGTCTTTAGCAGCAATCTCCAATCTCCAAAATCATACCCTGAACCAGAAAAATAAATGTTCTTTGGGAACACAAAATGCTTCTCACCAAAGGCTGGCAGCCCCATTGTCATGTTAGTTCAGATGAGCCCTGCCACTGCCTCTTTACCCCAGACAGTCACATGTGGAGGCACCCAGTGCATTGCCCAGGGAAGGCTGCCTGAGAGGGAAGAAGCAGAAATCCCCCTTCCCTAGCCAAGCACAGTGCAGGACTCCAGGCTGGTCACACACATTTGGCTTAGTAGCACAGTGGGTGTGCAAAAACCCCAAAAATGAGCTCTAAAGCTGTGTAAAGCAGGGCTGTATTTTTGGATGGGAACTTTGGCCGAGGAGGAGGGAAGGAGCAGCAGGTGCAAACGGCTGCAGCTGGCAGTGAAAGGTATGAAAGCAGCGAGCAGAGACTTCCTCTGTGGTCGACACTGAAGTCTCAGCACGGGTCTCTGGAGAGGGTGTGGGTGGGGGACCTCAGGGTGACTGTGACTGCTGCTGAGCTCTTCCCAGTTGTCACTGATTTGTCAGCTTGCCACGAGCCTCCTGCGTCGCTCTCTTTGTGTGCTCCTCCCAGCCCTTTGCCTTTGTGAGCACCCAGCTTCTGCAAGGCACCCGAGGCCAGCTGGAGTGGGCCCACTGCCCAGGAAGCTCATCCTGAGCACAATTCCAGCTTCCCAGCACTCGGTATTTGCCCACAGCCTCAGCCCCAATACAGGCTGCTCACCTGGCAAAAAGATAGAGCAGGCCAAGAGTGAATCACATCTGTGGAAACTCTATTGCACTTTCCTTACTGGGTGTCAGCCTGGGGTCCAAGTGGTGCTTTCAGGTTCCCTTTCCTGCTCTGACTGCAATTAATTCAGAACTCCAAGGTTTACCAACAGAACAGATTTCTCTCTCCAGCGTTCACTCCTGTAGCTGTGGCACCACAGTGGCTCAGAGGCTTTCCTCCAGTCCTGTTGAACACCTGCCCCACACCTTCCTCTGAGTGTGTGGAAAGCAATCTCAAGGACAGCTGCTGCTGTCCCCACCTCACCTTGCTCTGCCCCAGGCAGCTCCCAGGCCTCTGAAGAGAAGAAGGGCAGTGCAATCCCACCACCTGTATCAGAAATGGATAGGAAAAATTGGGAAAGCTGGTAGAGGAGGGTTCCATGCTGTGTGAGAAAGCAAAATCCACCAGCAGGTAACTTGGCAATAACCAGGAGACGAAACTGGTCATCTGACTGGACACCAGAACATCCCCAAATGTGCTAGTTAAAGATTAGTCCTGAGCTGTCAGAGAGGGGGACAACCCTATCCCTTTGCTGCTGCACCTTCTGGCATTGGGGGTCCTCCAAGGTCATCACACTGCACAGGCAGCACCTCCTTCTGATGCAGGTGGGCACAGGGTGCTCCACTCTAGGTCTGCCAGGTGCAGCTGAAGGGCTGGGTTCTTGTGTCCAGAAAATCCCCTCTGTTAATCAGACTCTCTCTGTTCCGCAGAGCCAGGTGGAGCTGAGCGGGTACTACGAAGCTGAGAACACCACCCCTTCTTTGGAGGGCTACTTTTGCTTCAACCCAGCCTCATCTGTGGTCGGCAACCAGAGAGACCCTTTCAGAAAGGTCTTCATGCCCCTCATCTATCTGCTGATGTTCATGTTGGGCACCGTGGGCAATGCTCTGGTCCTGGTCATTTTAGAGAGGTTCAAGCGGTCTCGCACCACCACAGAAAACTTCCTTTTCCACCTCACCCTGGCCAACCTGGCACTGCTGCTCACCTTCCCGTTCAGCGTGGTGGAGAGCTTGGCTGGGTGGGTGTTTGGGAAGTTCCTCTGCAAGGTACTCAGTGCTGTCCACAAGATCAACTTCTACTGCAGCAGCATGCTGCTGGGGTGCATCGCCGTGGACCGCTACCTGGCCATCGTCTACGCGATCCACACCTACCGCAAGCGCCGAGCTCGCTCCATCCACCTCACCTGCACGGCTGTCTGGCTCTGCTCACTGCTTCTCACCTTACCCGATCTCATCTTCATGGAAGTCTGGACAGATGACAGCAACCGCAGCATTTGCTATTTTCCAGAGGTTGGGATCGATGGCAACAACGCCTGGCTGGCAACTCGCTTCCTCTACCACACCGTGGGCTTCTTTGTGCCCCTGCTGGTCATGTGTTACTGCTACATGGCCATCGTCAGGGTGCTCTGCCAGTCCCAGCGCCTGCAGAGGCAGAAAGCTGTGCGTGTGGCCATCCTGGTGACAGGCATCTTCCTGCTCTGCTGGAGCCCCTACCACATCGTCATCTTCCTGAACACGCTCACCAAGGTGGAAGCCTTCACCAAGAACTGCCTCCTGGAAGACCAGCTGGACACAGCCATCATGGTCACAGAGGCTGTTGGCTTCACACACTGCTGCCTCAACCCCATCCTCTACGCCTTCATCGGAGTCAAGTTCCGCAATGACTTCTTCCGGATCCTGCAGGAGCTTGGCTGCATAAGCCAGGAGACCCTGCAGGAGATCCTGGAGGTGACAAGGAAGGGTAGTGGGATTGAGTCTGACAACACCACCTCCATCTCCACCTTCTAGCTGGGAAAGGCTGCCTGCAGGACAGAACTGGCCTAGGGCTTTCCTTCCCAGTGGCACACTTGCTGTGGTCTCAGTTACAAGTTTCACATCCCTACCACTTCCTTTGCTCCTCAGGAAACAGGTCCAAGAGCCACCAAACACCCGAATCCCACCACAAACCTTGCCTGGCTCCTCCTGGTTCTCCTACTTGTAGAGATCTGCCTGGCAGCTGTTGGTGAATGCTGGCTGTCCAGGGGTCACTCTTGTGGGGCTGGATGAACCCGAGTGGGTTGGACTGACATTCCCACCTCTTCCTCAAAATAACTGACCCCGGGCATCCTGTGCATGAAGCCAGGCAGGAGACTGGGGTGCCAGGGGCAAGGAGAAAGGTGCAGCCAGGTAAATGCAAGTCATGTCAGTGAGCAAGGGCTGAGGGCAAAAGCTAAGCAGGTCTCCATTTCACCAGCTCAGGCAGGTATAGGTTTGCCCAAAGGAAGCAGCAGGATCCGTTGGCCACAGCAGCTGGAAAGAGAGATGCAGGTAGGACCGATGGGATGGGGGCTGTAGAGCTCAGTGGCACGACATGGGCATACAGTGCTGGACACTCTGTGACTGCAACATTGTCCTCCTGCTGCATGACATCCCCCCAGCCAGCCACGACACATCCACCTGCCCAACACAGCTCATGCCAGGAGGTCCTCCCACAGACTGAAAGATGTGACTGTCACAGACTCCTTTCCTGACACCAGTTGCATCCTTCCCCACTCATTTGGTCTGTTTTACTGCTGTTAAGATCTTCTGTGAGCGGCTGCTGAACAGAATCCCTGACTATGCAAAAGTCTTGCTTTAAGGAAAAACACCGTTTAAAGAGATGGCTTATGTCTTGTGACTGTGCACAGGGGACAGAAACCACACAGCTTTTAAGTCTGAAGGTGTAACTTTTATTCAGCTCATTGTATGGCAGTTTGTGGGTTCTGAGAGCGAGGAGACCCACTGCCCCAGAGTAAGGAAAAGAGCTCCTTTGCATAATTTCTCTTTGTTTTCAGCAAGGCGAGAGGAAATGCAGCATTTTGCTTTGCACTATGCTTTCTGATATTTTTCCTCCACCTGCATCAACAGGGCTTTCAGAGATTAAGTGCATCCAGGTGTACAGAGAACAGACTGTGCCCTGAACTGCAAGTATCCAGCAACAGCTCAGATGAGGGCAGCTTGGTAATTTGATTCAAAATAAGAGCAGCAGCTTTCCCTGTCATTAATTCTTGCACCACGAGCTGGTCTGTGGGGAAGCCTTTAGCAGACTCAGGCAGCCTGCTGCTGCCTAGGAGGTCTTGTCACAGCATAACAGCAAGTCCACAATGCTGCTCCATGACATTTCTGTTGCTAAAGAGTGTTCTGGCCTGAGCTGGACAAGAGCCACACTTACCAACCATCACATGAGCGTGATCCTCACCACGAGCACCCTTCCAAATCTGCTCTACCCTTCACCTCACTTGGAGCAAAGTCAGTTCTCCTACTGCAGCAGGAATTTTGTGCTAAACTCACTTCTCGAGTTCAGCCCACTAACAAAGGGCTCAGTCCCAGGTGAACTTCACTGTACCCAAGGGTCCTTCTAAAAAGATCAGTCATTATGGAAGGGGTCACATTACCTCAGTTTGGCTCAGGCAGAGCTCTCAATAGCTCATTCTCGCATTGTGATTGAGGACAACTCACCAAGTATAAGGCAGCCCACCATTTCCTGCAGCGCTGCATCTTCAAAGATGAAACCTGATCGTAGTTGTTCAAACATGTGCATGCAGCAGAGGAAAAGCAGCTCTCTTTAGCCTGTCCTTGTGTTCTCCATGGTTGTACCAGTGAGCAGACCCATTGCAGATGCATTGCAAACACCTCCCAGCAGGTTCTGATGAGAAGTGTGTTTCTACATGAAACTGTTGCTGAAGAAATGGTCAGAGTGTAAAATTCTTACAGTGGTCACAAAGTAAAAAGAAAATCTGCACGCAGAGTAAGAGTGAACAGATTGATTACTTATCTATTGTTACTGTAGTTTTTAGTACTAGTATGTACAAATATTTTGAAATTTTTGATGTAAGCTGTAATAAACAGTTGAATAAAACACCTTCCTCTCATGGATAGTGCTTGTAAGCAGCTGCCTGCAGTCATGTCACTTTCTTGAGGGAGACACATCAGAGAGCACTAAGAGGGCAGCTGGCACCTTTCTGAGTAGTGCTGCTGCTCCCACATGGGAAGCACAGGGCTCAGAGGAGCCCCTTGTTCAGATTCCCCTTCCCCAGTGCCACAGAAGGCCCTGCTGTGCTCAGAGGCAGTCCAGACCTACGTTAGCTCTGTGCTTTGCTGAGCCTCTTCCACCAACTGCAGCACCTCCTGCCCCAGTTTTACAGCAGCTGCTAACCCAAGTGGAGAGCTGCCCGTGCACCTGCATTTGGCTCAGCCAGCTTGGGAATGGCTTGGCTTGGGGCTGGCAGACCCTTCCCCAAAGAGCAGCCACTGCTCTTCCTGCAGCCAACCTGCTGAATGGTGACAAGAAAGCAAGAGGAACTTTCCTTTACCGCACAGGAAGCTGGGCTTTCCACTCAATGAAACCCTCGCTGTCTCCTCAAGGTTTGCATGGCTGTCACACATCTTTGCCCCAGCAGGCTTCCCTGCTAAGCACTCATGCTGCCTGAGACACCCTCAGGCACACAGACCTTCTGGCTCCCCGGTGGAGCTCAGCTCAGCCCCTGGTCCCTGGCTACCAAGTGAGGCAGGTGGGCTCTGCCCACCCAGGCAGCTGGGAAGGGGCACAGAGCCCAGAGGAGCTCCAGAGTGGCTCCTGCAGGGCGTGGGGAGGTGGCATATGGGAAGGCAAGCTCACCACCATCCACAGCACACCCTCTGCACCCCCAGCCCTGGCCTGTGCTCTGCAAACAAGGCTCCAGCAGCCAACCCAGAGCGAGCCCCGGTCTGTGCCGAAGGCAACGCCAAAGGCAGGGACACAGAGACCCACAAACAGCATCTCCTGCGGGGCCACCGAGCCTCCCAGGAGACAGAGCTGGGGCGTTCCAGCAGAGCATCCTGCTCCACGCACATTTGGCAGGCAGCAGAGCGTGCAGGGGCGAGCACGGGCCAGGAACGCATGAATGAACGCGTGCCTGGGAGAGCTGCAGAGAAGGGGCTCCCCCAGCGCCCACACAACCCTCCCAGCAGCCCCTGCACCCTCTGTGGTCCCGGGGAAAATCACGGGGGAAAAGACAGGCACAGGGTCAGGTTCTGAAATTTGTCTTTTTAATAAAAAGGCACCTATAAAACAGGTCAATACATTACAGGCAGCACAGATACCCAAAAACAAGCCTAAAAATTGTTTCAAATAAAAACCAATAAGATGTCTTCACATATTGTATTTATATATTTATATTTATATATATATATTTATATAATGGTACAAAATGACTGGGGAAGTTTCTCCATGGGATGACAGAGAACAGGTCAGTCACCTTTACCTCAATGTGAAAGCTAATTCTGGGTGTGTGATTATCCAACGTACTGAAAGATGCGGTTTCCCAGCGTACACTTTTTTTTTTTGGAGCTGGAAAAACACGGCGAAGTCATGGCTAAAAGATGGGCAAACCTTCTACTGTGATTAGGTGGAGTCAGTACACAGAACTCAAGCTGAGAAGCCGAGCAATAAACTACAAGACACGAGACTAGACACAGGTCACGGCAGCAGGCAACCAGCTGATGGCAAACCTTGCCCAGGTCTAACAAGGACTGGCTGTCACTGAGCCTCCAGAGGAACTCCTGCCACACTGCTGTTCACAGACGTGGTGGGGAGTGGTGCCCAGGGCAGAGGGGTCTTAGGCAGCACTTCTTCTCCCCATTGTTCAGCCCTCACAGTGGTAGGGGTAGGGCTGGCTCCAGGGCACTGCAATTTTGCAGAAGAGCACTGACTGCTGCTCTACAATCCTTAGATCTGACCTAGCATGAGGATTTCCCTTTTGTATCCAGGGCTGCTGAGTCAAGAGGTGTTCCTACTGTCACCAGGCACACATAGCACTGCACGGCCCTGTCACTGAGCAGTCAGCACTGGCCTCCCAAATCCTGCATGGCCCTGTAGCCTGGGGGCTCCAGCTGAGCAGAGACAATGCACTGCCCACAGAGTGAGGACTGCAAGCCCCAAGCAACTTCTGTGTCAGGCTGGGCAAAAGGGACAACAGGGAAGGTACGGACACATGGAGATCTCAACTGGGCTAAAACAACAGCTGTCTACAGACAAACAAAAAACTTCCATACAGAAAATGTTATGGCTTCAAGTTAGCCGAGACTAGCTGGTGGGTGATGAGCAAGGTTTGGGGCTGTAATTGGTATTTGGATGTTTACAAGAAACTACCAGCAGCCAACACCCCAAAGTGCAGCCAAGAGAAGCCACAGCCTTTCAGGCAAGTCAAGCTTAGAAAGAGCTACATCTGTTTGAGCCACATCCTCCCATGTGAAACACACAGTGAAAGGATGGAGAATCCAACCAGCCAACATGTCAAGTCCAAAGCCTGAGCGGAAGATTATTCCTCTGCTCTCAGTGCTAAGGCATGGATGAGCACGTCCTGTTTTACCACCTCAAAAAAAGCTACTTGCTCACATCATATACAACAAACCCCTACAAAGCAGGAGACCAGAGCAAGATCCTTCCTCAAATCCAGACCCATTGTTCTCACCTAGTACTGCTCACTACGAAATGCCCCAAAGCTTCAAGGTATTCCTAAACAGGACTTTGTGACTCCATCTTCTCACAGACTGGATCAAGACAGCTGCTGGGCTGTTTCAGCACCCACCAGCCTGCCCAAAGTGTTGCTGTTCACTCACTATTTAACAATCTCCCTTTCCAAAGCCTTCTCCTCCCTGCAGTAGCAAGTTGGGAAAGGTGAGCTCTTGTTATAAGAGAGGTAGTGTGCTAGGTCTGGCTCTGCAGAGATAATCCTCCAAGTGGTGTTCCCCCAGCAGTTGTGTGCCCCAGGCTCACTGCTGGATGCTGGAATGGGCCCACAGGCACTGCCGTGTGTGCACATCACCCCACGCCCCCCTCTGTGAACAAACATGGGAAAGACCACCAGGGCCATGTGCAGGAAGACCTCATGGAGTGCAGGATGGGGAGGATGGAGCGCATCCAGGAAAGCCAGAGCTGTCCAAGTGGCACACTTCTGCCAGCCTAGGGATGAGGGATTGCAACGCAACTTCAGCCTCTTCTGTCCAAAGCACAGGGTGGCCACACCACCAACACCGAACAAGACTTACGCTGAGGAGGAGTATTGCATGCAGGGACAGGTCCTCTTCAACAGCTGGACCTCTCCTGTGCCACAGGGCAGGGCTGCTGCTGGCAGCTCAGGGCCAGATGGAACAAAGACTGCCTGCGAAACGCTGGAGGAGAAGGACTGACAAGCATGAGGAAGACCTGGGAGAGCATTCAACAGCAATGGAGGCACAGGACAGTGGTAGACGATGATGGATGGGTCATGGGCTGGTGTAGGAAGGCTGCAGAAGAGCAGGGTTCCTAGCTAGCTCCTGGAAGCACTGGAATGCATCACCTCGCTCACCTCGGAGCCCATCGGTCCCTACACACCGTAACACCCTGCCATAGGGGACACAGCGTGGAAGGGAGAAGGAAGGAGAGGTGACAGGGCTGGCCGAGACCTTCAGGTCCAGCATGTTATCATCTGCAAAGCCCAGATCCTCACCACTTCTCCAGCTGGAGGGCCAGCATCCTCCCCATCTGGCCACAGCAGCTTCTCCACAGAGCAGTGGCAGCTGCATCCCATGGGGCTGTGGCCTCTGTCCTGCTGGATGAGCACTGCTCCAGCAGCGTTTCACTGGGGCCACAGCTCTTGGTGGTGGTTGTGTTTGTGTACTCGGCATGGCATCCACAGGGGCCTGAGATCTGCAGGACACTACACCCCCCCCGCCCCCCTGCACATGCAAACCATCCAGATGCATGAACAACACAGGTCTGACACAGAGTCACTCTACAATGGGATCTCTCAACACCCTGTGCACCCTGGGGATCCTCCTCCCTCCCCTCCCCAAGGAGAGTCTTCAATCCTTGTACACTGTTGCCTTTAGCATGTTTTTTTTTTGTTTCTGTTTTTTAAAACATGTTTTGAGGCTTCTATTAAAACACAGAAATACAGAACAATTAAAAACCAGCACAAGTTTTGCCTTTCCCAGCGACCTATTTACAGCTAGTTCCAAAAACCCTCTTGCACATTTTGGTTGCTTAAAAAGGAAGGGGGAAAAAAAAAAAAAAAAGAAAAAAAGGAAAAAGAGAGGGAAAAAAAGGGAAAGAAAAACACTTGACGGAGGAAAACCATAAGTGAAAACTTTACAAACTGCCACAGGGTCTGGATGTCCCTAGTCACCACCCAGGGTTCAAAGTAACAACCCTACTCCCAGCCCCTCCACCCTCCCCTTCCCCAAAAAAGAAAGGAAAAAGAAACCCAATTCACATCAAGTTTACTGCACATCTGGTTTTCTGTGTAGAGGCGAATCCGATATGAAAAGCATCCCACGTGGTGTCCTCCACTGGCATTGGCCCCCAACCCTCCCTGGCAGAAAGGTTTAAAAGTGTTTGTAGAGGCAGCCCAGTCCCCTCCCCAGCCCTGAGCGCCAGCCAGGGTTAGAAAGGCAAGTTTGCCATGTTGCCAGGCCCGGGGATGTAACTCATCTGGCTGTCCAGGGAGACACTCCTCTGCCTCATCTGGTGCGTGACCATGAGGTTCTGCTGAGGCGGGGGCCCCATGAGAGAGCCCTGAGGTGACATCATGTGTCCTGTCTGGGCATACATCTCCCCCGACACAGACATGCTCCTCTGCTTGGCCTGCATCAGCATGAAATTCTGCTGGGCCATCAGGCTCTGCTGCGGAGACATCATACCCTGGTGCATGCTGTTGCCCATCATGCCTTGCTGGGGTGGTATGCCTGTCCTGCCCAGCATGGGCACTTGTCCAGGATGGCACATGGGCATGCTGAGTCCCCTCTGCACGCCCTGCTGCCCGGGAAGGCTGGGGGCATTCATACCTGGCCGCACCGGGGGCTGCTCAGCCATCATGTTCTGCAGGTTCATGAGGTGGAGGTTGGAAGGCTGAGATTTGGGCGCCTGGCTGTCGCTCTTGGGGAAATACTGCAAGGTGCTGCTTGGCTTCTCTGACGGGATGATCCTGGACAGGTCGAACTCAGGGATCCCCGTGGGCGTGGGGCGGATGACCTCGCTGAGCTCGGGGTCGTTCAGCACCGATGCCACCCCGGGAAGCACGGGCGGGTAGGGCTCGCCAATCCGAGGGGGGATGTTCTTGCCCATCATGTGCTGCTGAGGGGGCATCTGGCCAGGCTGCTGGGAGGGAAGGTCCTCAGGTGGCAAGGGCATCCCTGGTGGGTAATGCTGCTGCATCCCAGGGCCACCTCCTGCACCGGGAGCCATGGGCATGCCTCCAGCTGGAGATGGCATGGCGTTGTGGGGCTGCTGCATGCGGGGGAACACGAGCTGGTTAGAAGGAATCATCTGTGAACTGTTGGGCACGGGGCCACACTGCTGGTTCAACGAGTCCTGGGGACCCGGGGGCAGCATCATGGGGTTCTGGGGGGGCACACCAGCCCCTGGCCCGCTCGGGTGCATAGGAATGTTGGAGCCCAGAGGGTTTGGGGAGGACATCATGGAGGTGGGGGGTGGTTCGTGGGAGAGGGGCTGCTGACCAGGCAGGTTCATTCCCATGGGGCTCTGAGAGGATCCAGGTCCCACAGAGTTCAAGTGCAGTTGATTTGGCTGATTCCCCGTCACACCTAAGGACAGGAAAAGGAGAGAAGAGTTAACCCTTCCCCCAGACCTCTCAGGGTTGCAAAATCCACATCCTGAAAGCCTGTTGAGCACTCCTGCTCAGAATTCCCTGAGCATGGGGTGTGATGCTTAATAAGGAGCTGCAACATGGGCTTGCAACGCACCAGTATCAGGAAAACACACACAGACTCCAGCTCCCTAAGCCCACAAGCACCAGAGAACTCTTCCAGCTTCATTCAGTCCCATGCTGGATTTGTAGTTTTACAGCCCCCTGATTTTAGAGTCCTGTCTGGCTCAGTGTGTTGGGGCAGCCCCACGCCACGCTCTCACAGGGCTCCCAGCCAGCTGGAAGGCACCAAGGAGTGTCCCTTCACCACTGCCTGCCACAGGGTTTGCCACACAGCAAGCTCCAGTGACCACACAACCCTGGGTGGTGAGGAGGAACAAAGCAGAAGAGTGGGCAGCCCAACACAGGTGCAGTCCGGGCAGGAGGCCTGTGCCCATCACACAGCAGAGCCATCCATGCCTGTGGAGGCAGCCAATGCATTTGCATGCCTGCAGTCAACCTGAGTGACTGCTCAGCAGTGAAAGAGTCAAAAAGTTGATCTTTCATTTTGAAAACTGCCAAAAATATTTACCAGACCGCTTTAAACCTCTGAATCAAGTGGTAGAGCATGCTGGAATTCCCCCTTGGGCTGGTCACCAAGTGACAAAAAACACTCATTTGCCTAGCTGTCCTCACCAGCTAGTGAAGCGTGTCTGGCCTACTGAAATCACAACTATGCTACCTACAACACAGCCTTGCCTGTGCAGGCACCTGGGCTCCACTCAAAACACCACACTCCAAAGACCTGTTTGGAGTGTGCCTGTCCCACCACACAGAAACACAAGGGCTCCAAGCAGCAGACCTCTGCCTGCAAGCCCTGAGCCTGAGAAAACTCCAGGAGCTGTGAAAATTCAGGGCCAAGGTATCTGCATGGGGTAAAGGTAGGTCTAAAAAACTCCAGAGCTCATGGAAGAAGGATGTCTCAAGCCAAACTGGCTCATGTACTTCCAGACAGCACACCCAAGCCAAAAGCTGATGGGCAGCCTCAGCACAGGGCAGAGAAATGCACAAACTATTACCAATGAGGGCGGATTTAAGCTGTTTGACACGGCAGTCAGGGGGAGAACAGAGTTTCTAATGCCTCCTCCACCTGCTGCCTCAGGCCCACTGACAGCCATGAGATGGTGTGATCCCTTGCAAGGACCCCTTGCTCCAGAAGTATGTACCTGACATACTTCCAGGTGGGAGCATAGGCCTGTCTGGCAGCAGCTCGTCGTCAGAGGTGGCGATGGTTTTGATGGCATTGTGGTAAAGTGGTGTGGAGCTGGGCATGGCATACTTGGACATCTGGGACATCATCAGTGAGAGTGGGTTCTGAGAGGGGGATGGATCTGGAGAGGAAGTAAAAGGCATGTTGGGATTCATGGTGCTAGAGGTGTTACTGGCTGGCGCAGAAGAGCTGCTCCGAGGCCCGGAAGGGAGAGAACCTGCAAGCAAGAGAGAGACAAGCTTAGTACTGTCCACACTGTGGCTTGCTACCATCAGAGAACAACCCTGTCCCCTCCTTCTGATGGCAGTGACCAGAGGAGGCTGAAAAACACAGCTCAGCACCCTCCAGACTCTGAGAGAGCTCATGCAGAGACTCTGCTCCACAGCAGTGACAGATTTCCACTTCAGCCTGCTCCTGACTGCCCAGCACAGACACAGCTTTTGCTGCCTTATCACAGAGCGTAAGCCGGGCGTGCAGTAAGAGCTGCTTTGCCCACCCTCTCATCTTCCTCAAAAGGCCCTGTTTGGACTCCTGGGAAAAAACACTTGTTCCATGAGATGCCACACACAGGCATGTGTGTCTTCCCACTCCTGTGACAGCTCATGGGCTGGAAAGAAACACCATCCACACACTCACCAAGCACAGACATGCACTCGCACACAAAACAACCAGCATACCCTGATCCAGTGCTCCCATGGAAGCAGATGAGTTCATGCTGAGAGTCTGCTTGCTCTGGTTGACTCCTGGACTGGGCATGGTGGCTTTGGGAGATGGCACCCAACCAGGGGAAGGAACAGCCATAGAAGGGGACTTCAGGCGGCTTGGTGAGCCGGTTGGAGACCGGACATTGAGAGAGGAGCTCATCACCTGGGGGGACTTGAGGGGCCCGGATTGGTTTGAAGGTGGCATGTTGACCATCTGTGAGGGTGTCTGTGGGGACTTGAGGTTGGCAGATGGGGAGGTGACCAGTGGTGAGTGCACCTGGCTAAGGGTGGGAGACTTGAGGTGACCCATGCTGGGGGAATTCATCTGGCTGATGTTGATGGTGAGGTCAGAGGGCCGGCGGCCCAGCCCCCGGGAAGGTGCTGGGTGCATGTTGGCCAGGTTTCCCCCTGGTGTGGGAGTGGGATTGGAAGCCGGAGGCAGAGGCATGTGGCTGAGCCTGGTGGTGCCACTGATGTTCCCAACAGGCATGGAGCCCTGCTCAGGGCTGAACATGTCTGAGCTGCTGCCCATCTCCTGGGGCATGTTGGGGTAAGGCCCTTGCCCACTTGAGAAGCCTTGCTGTCCTTGGTTCGGGAACTGGGAGGGAATCATCATTTTCTGGGGTCCTGTTAGCATTGCACTACCATTGCCATTCTGAGCCCTCGCCCTGGCCAGCTCCTCGGGGCTCATGCCCTGGTGGGCCATCATTTCAGGGCCCCTCATCTTCTGCGACATCATCATCTGCTGCTGGGGGGTCATCTGGACATTGAGGTTCATGTTCATGTTCATGTTGACATTCATGTTCATGTTGAGGTTGCCAGGGCCCATGGGTGCATCCATGTCCCGAAGGCCTGACTGACTCATGGGGGGGCTCAGCATCCCCCGAGTGCCTGCAAAATCCATTCCCATTGGGGCACTGCTCAGGCTCTCCCCCGTTATCTGCCCAGCAAACATGGATGGATCCATCTGCCTGTGGGCCTGCATCATCCTCTCCATTTCCATGCTCTGGCTCATGGAGTTGCCTGATATTCCCATGGGTCTCTGCATTGCTACTGGGCGTTTTTCCATGAGCTGATGCCGCAGGATCTCCTCCCTGGCACGGGGATTCATAAACCTTTCTGGGTCCCCTTGCCCTGATGGGTAGGGCAAGGTGCCTTGTGGAAAGTTCCCGGGGCCTCCCATAGGAGACATATCGTCGTTCCATCCCATGCTGGGCCTGACTGGCCTTTGCATGGCATTCATGGGCCCAAGAGCATCCAAGGGCATGTTCTGCATCCCTCCAAAGCCAGAGACTCTCTGCATTTGATTCCCAGGGAACCGTGGCCCAGGGAAGGGTGGCCCTCCCCTCAGCTGCATAGGGTCCTGCACATCCATGGGTCCCCTCAGCTGACTGCCCATCCCTGGCGGCCACTGCTCCCCAGGCTTGCTGTGGTAGGGTGGTGGGGGCCCACGCATCATCATGCTCCCCATGGACTGTGGGATCATGATCTCCTGCATGGGCCGGCCGTGGATGCTGATCTGCTCCTCTTTCCGTCGCTTCTCCTCGTAGTATTCTTCCTGCAGCTTCCTCCAGGCCACCTGCTCGGGTGTCAGGCTGTCCTGGTTCAGCCGCTGCATCATCATGTTCATCTGCTGCCCCATGTCAGCGCCGGGGTGGTGGGGCACCTCGTGTTCCAGCCCGGGCCCACCAAGGCTCTGGGTCTGGGAGATCATGGACTGCAGAGGCTCTTCGTACTTCTTCATGGTGGCGGGGGGCGCAGGGGGCTGGGCAGGGGCTGGCTGTGGCTGAGGGGCAGCGCCGCCCTCCCCTGCAGCCTGGCCAGACTTGAGGAAGGGCTCGGCCTCCCCGCTGCGCAGCAGCAGGCGCTCAATGTCCCGCAGGGTCTGCAGAGAGCGCTCCCGGTGCTCCAGCTGCTCCTTCGAGAGCCCTTCCGAGTTCATGGCGTTCCTGGGGCCCAGGCCTGCCTGCCCTGGCATCCCTGGCCCCGGGCCCTCTCCCAGGAGGCTGGAGCTGGGCGCGGCAGCCGAGTCCACCTGCCCGGGCTGCATGGTGCTGGCAGAGGCGGTGGGCGTGTTGGGGTGGTTACTTCCAGGCTGGTTGCTGCTGCTGTTGTTCCCCAAAGAGTTGGGAGTCAGATCTCTCCGGACATCTTCACCTGTCCCTTCCTGAGGCGCAGGCAGAGGTGTTTGACTGATGGTCTGAGGAGGGGGTGCTGGAGGCTGCGGTGGGGGAGGCTGTGGCTGTGGCTGACTCGCTTGAGGGGCTGGTGGCTGGGACTGTGGAGTGTTGGCAGCAGGAGGGTTAATTGGAAGAGGCTCAGCAACCCCCAGCACTTTAGGAGCAGGTGCCTAGCAGAGAAAAAGGGGAAGAAACTTGAGAAAGGAAAAATCCTAGAGAGGTATTCCTCCCTGTACCCTGCAGGAGACCCCTCTGTCCCAGAAAGATGGCTCATGGCAGTTCACCTTCACTTCTTGCAGGAAAGATGTAGGCCCTACTACATGCCCTGGGAATGCACAAGAGGGTTCTCTGCCCATATGGCTTTGGAGCCACACACCATGCCCCATCCCAAACTTTTCAAAGAAAGGGCTTGTGCCAAAGAGGTTTCACAGCAAAGCAGTGTCCCTCACCACTGAGAGGGCACTCTGGCAACCCCTTCCTCCACAGCTGAGCCAGAGGCTGGGGGAGAACAGCCATGCCAGAAGAGAGGGGTAGCAGTTGGCAGCATGTGCCACCAGGAGCATTTGGTTCATGGCTGGTATACCTGGTCTAGCTTTGCCCGCGGGACATTCTGCTGATGGTAGGCCAGAATGGAGTCAGCTCGGCCCTGCAGGACAGCTTCAGCAGCTCTGAGGAGAGAGCACAAATCGCTTGAGAACAGGCACTGTGCCCCGTCACACCCATCCCCAGGTGCCACCTCTGCTCTTCAGTCCTGCAGGAAGAGGGGAAATCTCTGGAGGGAATGTTCTCAGAGTCCTCCCACCTGTCCTGCACAGGCCCCATGAGGATCTCCAACTGATGATCACTTGCCCTGGAATTTCCCTCTTGCTGTGTCCTGTGACAGGCTTTGCCGTGTGCCTGCTGCCTTTCGGTGGCTGTCACCAAGAGGTTCTGGGATCTCTCACACCAGAGCTCTAAAACTAAACAGACTAAGCTAAACAGACTGAACTAACTAAACTGCTACAACCCCATGGCTGAGACAATCATAGAATCAACTGGCTTGGAAGAGACCTCTGAGATCATCAAGTCCAACCCTTAATGCAGGACAGCAGGGAGGAACTGTGTGGAGAACACCCAAGTGTTACATGGGTTACAAGTGTTACCCACCCCTTAGGTACTTCCAAATCAGCCCAGTGGCCTGCAGTGCTTTGGGTGAATTAATTGTAGGACACTGAGTAGATGTGCCCTCCAGAAGAGCACAGCACCAGGAGGCAGCGGGCATCCAACTCCAACTCTGCCCACCCGCAGTGTCTGCCAGCAAACCTGAACCCCCGTGGGGTTCCCACCCTGTACAACCAGCAGGACACAGGTGTCTCCATCCCGGGGGATGGATGGGGTGTGTTTGCTGCTTACGTGTTAGCAAGGTGCGTTGTGAAGACGTAAACGAACTGGGACTGCTGCTTCCCTGCTCCGCCGCCTCCTCCTCCCGCAGCCTCTGCCCGCAAGCCGGGCGCAGCACCATGGGGCACGCTGGAAGAGCTGCTCTCGCTGAGGCTGGGCAGCGGGTTGGACCCTGGGCCAAGCTGTGGGGCCGTGGACATCGCAGGCTCTGCTACATTACAGCCTGCGGGAGCAGAGGGCATTATTGCGGGAGCGCCGGGCAGGCAGGGGGCAGCACCGCCCCGCGCCGACCGCGCTGCGCACCCGGCATTGACATTCATTAGCACCCCGCAATTACCAGGGGCATGCCCTGCCTCCCCCGCCGCCCCCCTGCTCCCCTCCAGCCGCCTCTCCCCGGCAGTGCCACCTCGCTGGTGCGGCGACATGTGCGGGGACATCGCCTCCAGTCCCAGCATCACTCCCCCCAGGCAGACCTGTGACAAGGGAAGTGCAACTATCCCTTCCCACATGGGCTGTGGACTGCGCTAAAAAGTGCAAGGGAACATTCTGGAGAGGATGGTGACAGAAAGGCCACCCTCTCCTTGCTTTTCTGCACATTCATGTTCTCCATCAGAGGGCATGGGCATCGCCTGGGGCCCCACACTCCCCATCTCTCAGATATTCTCCCTGTTGGAGTTTGAAAGTAAACTGAATTGTAGATACAAAACGCCAAAGAACATTGATGCTTTTGGAAAACAGGAGAGACCTACAGTTCACTGCCCCACCTTGGCCAGCTCAGCCCTGCCTGAACCACTGTCAAGACCCCAAGAGCCTCTTCAGGCTCAGCTGCCTTTACAACCTATCTGTGGACAGCCAGAAGGATGACCTGGCACAGACTTCCCTGCTGCAACAAGGGCAATTCATGTCACAGTCTGGCTCCACTATGACCAGGGTGGGCATGCTTGACCAGAGTTCAGCTGGGCACACTTTCAAGATGGCAATTCTGCTGGTAGTGTGGCCAGGCAAGGCACAGCAGGGGCATTCAACCTCAACACCTTTTCCTCCAGCATCTCAGTAGCATCTCTACTACATGGCAAACATTCTCATGGTACAATGATCAACTGCAATGGCCCCGCTCACCACACACCCTGCTAAGTGAGCACACACAGGCTAAGCTGGAGGTGCCAGTGTCACCGGCCCTGCTGAGCTGCAGGGAGGACCCAGCTTTACTCAAGCTTGTGAGCTGGTCAGAGGCAGTCACTCACTGTGTGCACTGCTGATGGGCTTGTCGTCCTCCTCGCTGTCCGGCCCAGAGCACCATTCATCACCGCTGTATGGCTGCTTCCTTTCCAGCACACACCGTCGCTTGCTACGGGGAGCCACCTCACCTGCAAAGGCACGGAGCCATCAGAGGTGCTGAGGAGACCTGGAAGGGGTTGGGAAGGCTGGGGTCCTGCCCAGCTGCCAGGGCTGACCCTACAGGGATGCACTGGGCAAGGAGACCTACACCAATATCGGCCTGGTGCTGCTTAAGAACCTAAAGCATCTGCTCAGTCTGGGCTCCTTGTCTTTGCAGCCAGATCTAGTGGGACTCCCACCTGAGAGCCAGAGTTCCAGAATGAGATGTATTTCTTACTGCCTGAAAGGAGTCTGCAAACACAGGATGTGTCCACCTGCTGTTCCAAACTGGAGAGCTTTGGGCATTAATCATAAATGTAAAGGGTCTGTGATTTAGCAATCAAAATCTGAATATAGAATGGGATGGTGTGTTCGCATCCTTTGTAGGAACAAGAGACAGACTCTGCCCTTTGCTGACATCAATCAGGCAGGGGCCTTCATGCCCTCTGTAAACTCGTGTGCTCCCTCCATTTCTCAGATGAGACTGATGCAGCTCAGAGAGGAAGTGGCTTGCCTAAAGGCACTCAGAGACTCAGGGACAGCATCCAGACACAGGATGGATAATTTCCAGTCCTGTGCTTTAACTAATATAACATTGTCTGGCCTCCTTTTTTTATATCATCTAGTGGTTTCCAGGCCATATTCACATGATCTATCAGTGTGTTAGGAACATGAGAGAGTTGGGCATTTCTGATCAAGCCATTTTAATAATTTTCCTGTGGAAGTATGGGCTGTAAGACAGTTCTTGGATAAAGCCACAAATACTTTTGATCAGTGGTGTACAGTCACCCCTGAAACACTATGGGGAGAAAGCCTTCCTGGGGGCAGGAGGCTCATCCAGGTACATTCTACCCATTACTACCAAGGCACAGCTCTGGCCTAAGCCAGTCAGGCAATACAGCTTTGGCTGTGAAAGTAAATGCTTAGGGACACAAGCCAGAACAGCAGCTCTGCGTCTGGGGACCGGGTGTGAGTCTCAGTTGGAACCAAGGGCACCACTGGGATTTCTCCTCCTACCACCCATGAGATGCTCAAGCATCCCTTGGAGCCACCGAGCACAGAGCTCAGTGGAATGTAAGAGGCTATAGGGTGAGGACAGGGAAGCCAAAGGGTTTAGAAGCACTGACTCAGCCCTTTTCCAGAAGCCACGTGCTGTAACACAAGAGTCATCCATTGCTGACGAAACCACAGAACTGTTCAGACAGTGACCCTCGCAGCACCTCCCTGCTAACCATGACCGAGTCGCTGGGCAGCTGCAAGAACACCACAAAGGCAGCTCTCTGCCGACAGCAAGGAGACAGAAAACAACTCAAGTTGAAAGTCTGCACACTGCAAAGCAGGGGCGTTTGGTGCAGTTTCAGTGAACCACACTGTTGCTTAGCTGGCCTCAACAGCCCATGAAAATCAGTCCCAGATTCTGGGTGTAACAAACAGTTTAGGGAATGAAATGTAAAGCCAACGAATGCTCAGCCACTCTGGTCCCAAAACTGCCAATGTGACAAGCAGTGATGCAAAGTCATCCAGGCAGCCAGGACAAAGCCTGGACAGAAGACACAGCACAGAAACCAAAGATGCTCACAGCTGCTCCCATCCCAGGTCCTGCCAGGATGCTTAGAGCAACTGGAGGAAAGGCATGCTGAGGCAAGGTTTATGAGAGCATTACCTTTTGATTCTGTGTCCTGCGATGGGGTGCTGGCTTCTCGCTGTTCTCCGGAGTCCACCGAGATGCTTCGTTCCCGTTTCACCTTGCCCTTCAAGGAGCTGAAGTTTGGGACAGTGTTCTGGCTGTTTTTCAGTCCAGAGTTGCCAGGGGAGATCTGAGTGGCCTTGCTGCCATGGCTGCCTGCCCCCACACCCTTCGAGCCCAGGTTACAGGTGGGTGCTTGGCTCACATTGTGGTGCTGGGCCAGGGCACCGCTGCTGCCTGCCTTGCCATGGCTGGGCAGTTTGTTGTCAGGGTGCATTGGCTTGGCTAAAGCTTCCCACAGCGCCAGTGGAGGGAGCTCCCAGGCCCTTCGGTCAGAAACCTGCAAGAGAAAAGGGCAGTGAGTCACCACGGTGCTCCTCACAAAGGTGCAGCTGCTGGGGGCACAGCCCAGGGTCAGGGCCCTGGGGCTGCTGCTTGCTTGCAGGGCCAGACAAAGCCCATGGCAAGGCACAGCCCAGAGCTTCTCATGCCAGGAACGAGCCCTGGGCTGCTCTCAGCAAAGGATCCTGCTCCACGCTGACGAGCTGTAAACTCCCATCCAGGCATGGCAGACTTGCCAGCACTTCAAGGCACAGGCATGGACACAAAAGCCCTCATTTCCAAGGCCGTGATGAGAAATGGGTACTCCATGCCAACCTGACCCTTTGGTGAGCTGAAGGATCCTCAAAGCTATTTTGCAGATGTTCCCAGACAACTTTGTGACCCTGAACAGAAATGTAGTGCCCTACTGGTTTCAGGGACCCCTTCTGCTGCTAAATAAATTTCCTCTGCCCTGCACAACACACAGGACACAACAGAGCAGACAGAAAACAGTCTTGACACAAGCTTATAAAAATAAAAATGGGATGGAGCAGGGAATGAAGGAGGTTGAGGCAGATGGGCTGCAAGACAAGGACAAAGCCAGGGAGTGCAGGCACTCATCAGACAAGAGGTATCCCTGCCTCTCCCAGGGGCCTGAGGGGCCATTCCAGCTCCTTCTCTAAGGCCCTGGGTGGGGGAACATCCACTTTAGCGGGAACTTCCAGCCCAGCAGGATGATGCAATGTGCCACAGTCCTGCTGGGACAGCAGGATAAGGCTCTCCTGCGCCAGACCCAGACCAGCCTTCTGAATAGTCCTGCAGGCTGAAGCAGAGCCTGGAGAGAAGAGGTTAGGGCAGAGCGCGGAGGCTTCTGAGCTGGGAGACATGCATGCAGATGAACAATGCTGCAGCAGCCCTGCTTGCAGGATGAGGCTGCCTTGGTAGAGTCTCTAGGGCTCACACTAGGAGCATTCCCCTTGGAGATCTGCACAGGCATTAGAAATGACTGGGATGTGACTCCACATCGTACCCTGTATTCTGGAAGGCCACTGCCAACCCTTGGTTCAACACACAACCCTGGTAACTGCTCCGTAAGCCAAATCCTGTCACAGTCTCTTTCGCTTCTTGGGGACTAGGAGAGGAGGAAAGTAAACCACATGTTCATGGACGCTGAGGTATCTCTCTGTGTTTGCTCACATCCGCTATACGCTTTGCATGACACCCCCACAATGCACTCAAGAACCCTTCCTGTGCACAGGCAGGGAAATTTCCCAGCACACAGGGAGGGGGGTTACTGGGCCCACGGCCGGCTCCTCCCATCTGGACCACGCAGGCCAGATGCTGCGCACAGATTTCTCCTGCCACCCAGGGACAGGAAGCACCGGCTCCACACCAAACCCCACATCTCTAAATAGCACTGCGAGAGCTCCGAGCTTGCCCAAGGCGAGCCTGGAGACACCACCAGCAAAAGCCAAGCGCTCGTTCTGCCAGGGCAAACCACCGCACCCTTGCAATGCAAGCAAAGAACCAAGCACGCCTGGCAGAGCCGTAATCCCCAAAAGCCTGCGACCGCCACAAGGCACAGGCTGCAGCTTGCCATCCACCGCCAGCGAGGTCTCTGCCTGCAAAAGGGTCTTCTCAGCACCTGCCTCCCTGCGAGCTGAGCCGGGGGCTGCTGGCACCTTGTGCAAACAGAGCTGGGGCACGGCCTGCCCAGGCGTTCCTCCCCAGTTATGGGATCCTTCGTGCACAGCTTGGCCTATCACCACTTCCTAACTTCGCTCCCTCCTCCTCTTCCTCCGCCTTCTCCCCACGCACCTCGGTGAGGGCTCTGCTCTAGCCTGGAGGAAGATGGTGAGCCACAGCACTGATTAATTTTCACAGCACATAAGGGAGTTGCTAGCCCTTTAAGTGTCAGCCAGTCTCGCTTGCTCGCTCTTGTTCTCCAGGGACCTATTAATAGCAGCTGGAAAGATCACATCACTCTCTGGATATTTATACCCCTCATTCCACACCAGGAGAGATTTATGTCAGAGCTGCCATCCCAGTGCCTGCCCAATTGCTCTGTCAAACCGCTCGCAGGGGGATGGGAGCTGAGTGGGGAAGGAGACACAGAGAGGGCAAGCAGGGAGGAGGAGAAGGTCCATATGGCACAGGCTGCAGCGTTAAGCACACACGCTGGCTGGCCAGCCACAGGGAGCCTTCAGCCCCTCTGGAAGAGCCTGCTGCCAGACAGCATTCCAGAAAGCAAGCCCTGCAGCAGCTCCCGCTACTGGTGGCCCAGAGCCCCCCCTGCCATGTGCAGCACTTGCAATCCCTGCAAGACCCTGCACCACAAACCCACTGACACCACATGCACCCACTGAGGAGGTGCGTCCTGATGGGTGGCAGGCTGGGACATCCAGATCCATGCCTCTATTGAAATAGATCCCAAAGTGCCTCACCGAAAATGTGAATGCTCAGCAGCACTGCAGCACAGCCCGAGCACAGCACGGCAAGGGAAGGGAGGAAGAAGCCTGGGGCCCTGCAAAGCCTGCAGAGTCCAGAGATGCACCCCCTGTTCCTCTGGTTCTCAAATGACACCACAGGGAACACACATCTCAATGCCAAAGGACCTGGCAGCCGCCACGATGAAACCTTCAGGTGCTGCCTGCAGCGTGGACGAGCCTCACTGGCTGTGAGATCCCTCCAGAATATTACATTTTTGAGCTATCTATCTTCATCCTTCTTTTTGGATCAGGCTGGTGCTCCAGAAAGAACATTCAGAATCTTCCCTGAGGCAGGATGGAAAGCCACCCTGGGCTGACAGAGGGCCCTGGCTCAACACTGGAAAACCCTCCTCTTCCAGTCTCCACTCAAAGGGACCACATTCTACTCACAATTCCTAATGGGACAAATGCCAGAAGGAGCTGCCTGTGGATTCTGCTCTGCTTTTAGGAGTAGCAACAGTTGGATTCTGTTGCAGATGCATAGTGGGGATTCACCCTGGCCTCTCATCTGTCTGAATGCAGCACGACAACAGACATCTCAATTGCTCCTTCCACACACCCCTAGACTGAAACTAGATTTCAGCAGGCATGCCACACATCTGGGCCACAGAAGATAATTAATTAGAAAGTAGATATACTGACACCAGGAGACAAACAATCCAAAACATCTTGAAGAGAACATGACAAAAAGAAGATTGCACAGGAATCTGTCTCCCTCTGCAATTTAGCAACACACCCACTCCAGCCCAGTAGTTTTAAAGACAATAGCAAACTTAATCCCCAGTGGTTAAAGGAGCTGAGACTCGGATTCTGCTCCCAGCTGCCACCAATTCCACTCGTGACCCTGAGCAAGATGTCCCATTTCTGGGTGCCTCAATTCCCCCATACATGGGGGGACAACCCAGCCTACCTCATGCAGGCAGGGAGGCTTACAAGGCACAATAAATATCTCTTGAATGAAGGGCTACATCTAATTAAATGCAAAGAGTGTTTGCGCCTGGTACATCTGAAAAGCCACAAATTTAAACCAAAGACTTCGCAGACAAGAAACCTTGAAACAAAACAACAGAAACTTCTTTCAGTAAGCCTCCTCCAGTATGGTCTGGGGAGCAGGAGGAAGCTCCAGGCAGGAGGGACTGAGCTGACATAGTCACAGTCCGGGAATTGCTAGCTGATAGTTCAAGAAACCTGAAACCCCACTGCCTTCCCGGAGGACTTTCTGGTGAATCATGCTCCTGCTCCCTCCGAAGGACGATAACACGGATTCCCAACACTGCTGCAAAGAATGCAGAGCCCGAGCCTGCTGCCAGCCCTGCAGCTTCCACAGCTGGGAGCTGGCTGGCACTGCTGCCATGCTATCCCTCTTGGAAGAAAGGGGGAGAGAGGAAGCCAGGAAAAGAGAGTCAAAAAGGAAGGCTCTTCACCACACCTCCCTCCTATCAGATGCTGGGAAGAGCTCTTGCGAAACCCAGATGACTACCAAGTAATGCATACACGGCAGAGACCAGAACCCAGGGCTCCCGAGCTGTGCTGACGTGCCCAACAACCCAGTGTGCCCGGCTCACCAACACCCAGCACACAAGACAGGTCGTGACAGGGTGATGCAACACTCAGAAATTGCCCAACTCCGCTCTGCCAGCCTGTCCAGGAAGTAACAAGACCAGGTTGCCATTGCAAACACTCTCTAAGAACATCACCTGTGCTGATAACCACCCAAGCACAAGCTGCAATCTTAGGCAAGCCCAACCCAAAACCTCCCGTGGACACCACCACAAACTCATGTTGAATACCTTGGCTTTGGAAATGAGGGGTCCTAAGCAAGAGTTTCTTGAAGAAAGGCATCAGGAGAGACTCCAAAGACCCACTGTCCCCTCCTGAAATACCCACCCACTCCAAGTCTGGATGAGATAGCAGGCACACAACCCAACACCAGCCCTCCCAGGGTTAACAGCAGAAGGGGTTGAACACCTTCAAAGAAATACCACATTATGTCAGTAAAGTCAGCGTATTTCGTGGAGGGAAAGACTACCACAAACTTTCCAGAAGCAAGACTTCTGAAGTCTGAGACCCTCAGCTCATTTCTGATTTTGAGAGAACACCAGAATCAGAAACTTGACCTTTTCCATGCAAAAATGGTTGTTCCAAAACAATCCTTTTCGCAAGACCATTCAATAGGTTTTGAGTCTGTTCCAGTGAGAAACAAAACCCTCAAAACCAGTAGCAAAACAGCACTGCTGTCAGCCAGCCAGCTCCAGCCAAGAGCCAGAGATGGGCTTGAACAGCCAGATGAGTCTGAAACCCACCCCAGCCCAACCAGCACAGCTCCAAAATACTACACTGTTTAGCAACCAGTGACTGCAGGATCATCTCCCCAGCCCCAGTACAGAACACTTGCCTGAGCATGTTCATCCCCAATGAGAACAGCCTTAACCCAGGCTGCTACTGCTAAAAGCATTCTCTTTTGAGCTCTGCTTTGGCTGGCTGGACTTGGAGACATTGGAAGGCAGGGAGTTCCACTGGGCAAGGCTCTGCCGACAAGGGTCATCTGTTTTCAATATGTCATGAAATTATCTCGCTCTTATACCATCAGACTGATAGCCTGGAGAAGCCCATTTTCACTTCATTTCTTGGATCTTTCTCATGCCCTTTTAAATAGCAGACGAGGTGCTACCTTTGCCAGGTGTATGGGAGGGTTCTAAAAGACCTGCAGAGAGAATCTAATGTTCTGTTGAATGCTAGCAGTTCTCAGAGTCGTTTTGGCAGGCCCTGCTGATCTCCTGCCATTTGGAGCTGGCTCAGGAACGAAGCATTTCTGTGGGGCTGCTTGGCCACAAGTCTCAAAGGTTTTTAGTGGGACAAAACCTCAAATTCATGTCCCCTTCCACCTAGGGACACACATCCCATGTAACACAGGTGGAAGCTGAGGCTTGGAGACAGCGAGGTGAATCAGGAATGACATTTGCTTTCTGTCGGGCACCCTCCTACATTTCTCCTGTCACAGCTTCAGCCCATCAGTGCTAGAAAACCTTTTCCCAGCCCTTCCTTGCCCCCACTTCAGCACCTTGTCCCATTCCTCCCCTCCTTACTGCAGCCCCAGCCAGAGCCTGGCTTCCTGTCCTGTGCTCAGGGAGTCTCCAGGTCTAACACCAATTTTGCAGATCCTTCGAGCTTCCCAGTCCAACTGGCACATCCCCTACAGAAACCCTGCATGCGCCAGACATTACTCGACAGTCACATGCAGCTCTGTGGGGATGATAGTAAGGAATTATTTCCTATGCTGGCCTGGGGATGGGTCAGTGAGGGACACACAGGAAGCTGCGGGTGCCCCACATGCACAGCCACCTGCACAGTGCAGCTCAGCAGCCCTTGGCCAGGGAACAGCATCTAGGAGGTCAGGGAGCAAAGCCAGAAATCCCTTCCAAAGGTACTGCTGCTGCTCAGGGAGCTTCAGTTTCCTCCGGGGCAGGAGCTGGAGGAGCTCATCCTGCAGTATGTGAAATCTGGCCAGGAAGATGGGCTGCTGTGGCAGCTGGACATCCCCACACAGCCTTTGGCTGTGCTGGGGCACATGAAGATGAGCTCAACTGTATGTGAAGGGGCAGTTTCCCTGTGAAAACCCTTCTGGCAGATACCACCACAGGCTGCAACACAAGGCCACAGCACAGACCTCCCTGGGCATTTGCTGCATGGGATGAAGAGACCTCTTCAGGGTATTCCCACTGTGTTTGTGCACTGGAGCTACTGGGATTGGATAAGTAGTGTTAAAAAGCCTTGCTGGTGAGCTGTGCCTCACACTGTTCTCTGCTACACCAGCTCTCCTGAGCAGCAGGGCTCAGAGCTGAGACCTTGAAACCCCAAATATCCCACAAGAATCACAAGGGAGACAAGTCTTGCTGAGGGTCACACGTCAAGTAAATGGCTGATGCAGCTCAGCCTATGAGGACAGTCTTTCAGCTGCATCTAGGATTCAGCAACTGCTTTAGGATCATTTGGCAATAACAAAGGAAATCCGTGAGATGCGAGCAGTGTGCAGGACTGAAACCCAGAAATGCCAGAGCTTCACAAGGAGCTTTAACAAAACAGTTTCTGCTATTGTGCTTAGCAGAAAGTCTCTCTGCAGAGCTCCATGACAGACCAGCCATCATCAGCAGGGCCATCACAGTGGGTCATTTCCCTGCCCTCTGCCTCCAAGCCAGAGACCTGAGGGTTCCTGAGCACAGCAGGGTCTATTGCCCATGGCTGGTCCAGCTTCATGCCAGCTGTCCAGGAGCACCAGGAGATTTTCCGGGGTGCCACATCGGTGCCCCACCTCTGGGCCTGAGGCCACTAGGTGTCATTGTCACCCAGGGCATGTGCAGCCTTGGCCAGGGCTGAGCACGGGCCAACTTGCTGCACCTCCCACCTGGGACCCCAGGCTTCCTTGGCACCCCAGCCCTCCCACTGGGGCCTCTGCAGGGTGTGGAGGGTTGTATTGGGGAGCAGAGCCACACACCATGTGCCTGCAGAGGATGCTTCCTCCACTTTCTCAGATAAAGGCAGCACGGAGGTGCCTGTTGAACACTGCAAGGAGGGTGAGACATCCCATACTGCCTTGCAGAAAATCTCCACAAAACACTAGGTCTCCTTTGAGCAAGCTCAGGTGACTTTCCAGCCTGAGGAAGGGCGCAGACTTTGCAGAGAGGGTCCCAGCAGGAAACCCTTGTACCACCTCTTGTGACTGTGTACCCCAGCATGGGACAGCCAGCAATGCAATAAGCTGGTTTACCTTTGAGGAGGCTCATGGCAGAGAGATGGAGAAGAGGTGGACTCCCTCCCTCCATCCAGTCCTGGCACTAAATGCACTGTACAAAGAACACACCTGCACAAAAAGAAGAGGTTGGAGCACCTGAAGTCCTGCAAATTGTCTGGGTTGCATCACCTTACACACATCTGTGTAAGTGGGCACACACAGGTACGTACCCCAGCACACCTGGGGAGAGGAAGCTGACAGAGAATTGTGGGCAAGAGGAGGAAGCAAGCCTGGTTGCCCTGAAATCTTGCCCCACACACTGCCCTCTCCCAGCCCGGACTGCAGAAGAGATGCAGAGAACTGCCCAGCACTCCTCCAGGATTATAAATACCAAGCCCTGCAGCAGCAGGGCCTGGGCTCTATATTTAAACCCCAGCTGAGGTCACTTCCTTTTCCCAGCAGCTCCCTCCAGCCCCCACCCGGTTGCCTTGTATTTGCATGCCATCATGACTAAGGCACATCGGGGTGTAAGGTCAGAGGGGAAGCAGCTTTGCAACTGCCTCGCAGGAAATTCCACCCTGGGAAACCTTTCACCTTCCCCAGTGCAGGGTGGATTGGCACGGGCAGTGGAGATCCTGCTGCTGAGTGGTGGCAGCGCCTGCAGACACTACTGGGACCCCAGGACTGGGTTAGAAAGGAAGGAAGAGACCTGAAGGAGGGGGGAACCACTGCTCCTCATATGGCTTTACCATCAGAATCTGGGCTAGCACTGATCTGGAGAGGGGTTTCCCCATTGCGCACCCCACTGCTCTACCCCCTCACCTTCACCCCTAGAAGCCTCCTCCACACCTAAAGCTGAAATTCTCCAGCTTCTGCCACTTGAGGGGTGCAAAGAGGCACAGCCTTCCCCACAAACCCAGCACCAAGTCCCAGGGGCTACTCTGCCCTTACACAAACACTCCCGCAGCTCTCTGAGCTCTTCCAGAGACCCAGGTCCCCAACCACCCAAAGGGAAACAGGCAGAAAGAACCAGAAATCACCCCATTTCACTAACTGCAGCCCTCTGGGAAGGGCAACAAGCAGCAGATGTACACCCACAGATGGGCAGGAGGGCCCACAGGCAGCCTGTCCTGGGGCTGCCCAAAGAAAGCCCTTCTTACCCACCTTGTGGCCAGAGCCCAGGTGCCCAGGCTCGGCCAGATCAGGCTCTGCAGCAGCACTGTTTGCACTAGGGCCATCAAATGCTCCCAACTCAGCCCTTGGCCCTCCTCAGTCAACACCAGTTATGCCTTTACTTAAGAAACAGAGTATATTGAAAAGAAAAGTTATTGCATCAACAAAGACCAGGACACAAAGGACGGGAGAAGGGGGCAAAGGCTACTGAGTGGGAGAAGAGGAGATAACAGATCTTTCGGAAGCAGGGCAGCTGCTTAGGTTATGATATAAGCACATTGATGCCAGGATTGGGAACTGATTGGTGACATTCACAAGGTATCTATTAAGTTTTGAAGTCCTTGGCTGTCTGGACTACCGAGCCATTCTCCAGCCTCTGAGCTGGCATGAGACACACTGGGGTCGATATCCCTGAACAGCAACATCAAGATAGTTTCCCATACAGAGTCTTGGCATGCTAGCCAAATGCCTTTCCCTCATCCCACGGATTCTGGAGAGGAAGTCCGTGACAGAGCATGGGTGCTGAGGGAGCCCTATAACCCCTGGAATCAGCTGACAGGGAAGCACACACAGCAGAAAGCTGTGGGGAAGCATCACTGCTGTCAAAAGACAGGCAGTGCAGAGCTGGCAAGCAGAGCAGGACACGGGTGTCCAGCTCCTTTGGCCAGCGACAGGGTACTTGCTGTCCTCTTCTGCACATGGACACTGCACTCTGGCTCGGAGCCTGCACCCGCAGGGAGGGATGTCTGTGCCCTCCAAGGCTGTGTCTCCACAACAACAGGAACAAGAAGCCACAGCAGACCCTGAGCAGCAGCGCATTGGCCTGAGATCACATTACAGGACAGGAAGGAAGAAGGCACTTTGATCAGCCTGGAATTGCTTTAAACAGCTTCCCCACCGATACCTCAGCCACTGGAATTAGGCCCCCAACACCCCAAAGGTCCCATTCCTAAAGACATGTCCTGCTCTGGCATGTGCATCAGGGCCAGGGCAACCCAGCCACTGGCAGCTGTGCCAGAGCCGAATGAGGGCTGCTCCCAAGGCAAGGTCATGGCAGAAGGCAGCCTGGAAGAAGGCAGAGAGCCTCCCTATGCCTTGTCAGAGGAAATCAAGGCTCAGCAGGGCCCTGCCTCTCCTGTGTATGTGTTCACCACTGTTCTCAAAGCAGCAGCAAGTGGTGGGTCTGGAGGCAGCTGGCAGAGACAGGCTGGTGCTCCTCCACAGCTCCCCTCCTCACACTCAGGGGCAGTGGGAGCTCCTCCACCTGCCCCAAAGGTCTGAGACTAGCTCAGCTGGTTAGAACATGGTGCTAATAACGCCAAGGCAGTGGGTTTGATCCCTGTAGTACAGGCCATTCACTGACGGGCTGGTCTGGATGGTCCCGGTGGGTCCCTTCCAAATCCACACATTCCGTGATTCTGTGATGTGCTGCTCCTGGCAGGCAGAGGGTTAACGATGCCCAGGGAGCCTCAGGCAGCCTCCTCCTTGCCCTCTCAGGAACAATGGGGCCATTGTGGGAGGCCAGGCAAGTGTGGGCAGATCCCAGGACTGGCAGTGACCCAACTGGGTTCCTAGTTACTGCCAGGCTCTCCCTCTGCCTCCTCAGGTAGGAGGAGAGTGGTGGCTGCTGGCCCTTCCTGTGGGCCCTGGAAGAACACAGGGGCCAGCCCAGCCACAGGGACACTGTGTCAGCGTGCCCGGTGGCCCTGCCGAGCAACCACGCTCCCACCAATTTGTCTGGGTACAAAATGCAGTCAGACAGCCACCGGCACTAAGCTGCCAGCTGACACCAGCATGCAGCAGACCAGACTGCGAGCCGGCTGCTGAGCGCTGCCAGCCCCGCACCTGGGTCTCCAGCAGCATCAGCTGTGCTTCTGGGATGTGCTGGGTGACGGTGGCGGGGTCTGCAGCACCACAAACCACGTTTTTCTCACCCCAAAGTCACATTTCGATGGTGGGTGCAAGTGTTGACCTGTGACCAGGAGCTTCTGGGAAACCCAAGAACTCCTCCACGTGACACACAGGCGAGCAGTGAGAACACAACTGTGTGTAGGGGGGACAACAGTGACTGTCTTCCAAGCCTCCAGAGTCTGAAAGTGGGGTGAATAAGCAAGGGAGTAAGCAGCTCCAACATACTCCCACTCTCTACAGATTCACATCTTCCAGGCCCAGCACATCAAACGTAAAGAAAACTTGGGGATGCTCCGAATTCACACCCTCAAGGCACAGAGCTGATCCACAGTGAAGTGGCAGCACCACTGGGAAGTCCCACGCAGAGGCAAGGCCAGCACCCTGTCATGCTCCCAGACTTTCCAGCAGAGCCTTGTGCCCCCTTGGACATGGGACCAGGGTACACAACAACAAACTCAGCTCATTGAGGCACACATTGAGCATCTGAGTGAAACCCTTGGCCAGGAACCTGACTCTGGCCGAATATCCCGATTTACAAGCCGCCTCCAACACCAGAAGCAGCTCCGGGTGGTCCACAGGTGCATAGCAGTGCAAGGACAAGTGGGAAACAGCTCTGTATTGCTCAGCACTGCCTCTGTGGGACCCCCATGCTGGGCACAAGCTGGCAGGCAGAGTGCAGCTCCAAACATCTGGATTAGAGAGGAAAGGTGCAGCCCAGGTGCACACTGTGTGTGCCACTGTGCACAACCACTGCAGCTCAAACCCCACTGGATCCACTGCGGGTCTGGGAGGGACATGTGTCCTTTTCCACTCGACGCTGCAGCTGCTTCCCTCCTCTCACAACTAGACTCAGTTTTCCCGTTTTCAGGAGCACAAACACAGGCCAGCAGAGTCCCCTGATCTGGCAGCACCAACTCTGCCAGCAGTACCCATCTCCATTTCCTTTGTATCCAGTCTCCCAGTGCCACGCACTAGCTCAGGAGTGTCACTGCTCCCTAATTTTGCCAGACCTGGGCTGACAAGCATCTTAAGCAGACTCACACAGTTCCCCAGGTTTGCACCCCAGTTCATGCTTTCAGAGCTGGTGCCTTCTTCCCTGCAACTCTGATAACTATTCTGTCAGTTCTTTACATGTCCCACCCGAGGGCATCGCTTTCTTCCTTGCCCCCAGATCACTCTCTCCTGTTGCTGGTGCTCAGCTCCATGAAAGCTGCTTCAAGACATGCCAGACAATTTAAATACAACACCCTTTTCAGACCCCAAGCAGGAGATTGGCTGCTCTTGAAGAAAGGACTGCAAATCGAGCTGTCACCACAAACCTTCCGTGCTCCCCACTTTGCAGCCAGCTCTGCTCAACAAAGCAGCACAACCCACAGATGGATTTTGCTCTTCCCTAAATGCTCAAGAATGAGGGCCCAAGATGAGGGCAGGTAAAAGCATCTGGCGGATCTGACAGGGCAGGGTTTAACCTGCATCTCTTTACAGGGCGGCGTGCCTGAAAGAAAACACAGGATCTCCTTCCAACAAGGAAAAGGAAGAATCTGGGTAACCTCTGGCTAGAAGAGAAAGGGGGAAAAAAAAAGGAAAAAAGAAAAAATGAGGGCAAGAGGGACAAAACAATCTTTGTCCTCATTTTGCTGGTCACGTAAGCACAGGGCAGCCGCAGTACCCACTGCCCCAGCTCGGACAGCAAATAATAACCAGCCCAGTTTCAACGAGGCTTATAGAAACCAGGCTCCATGGTCTAGGGAAAGCAGCATCCCTGCGCTCTAGAGAGAGAGGTAGAGTATAAACAGGATTTCCAGACCACGCTGATAATTGGCTCACAGAAATCAGATAGGACAGCACACCCTCAGAGGTCACCGCTCAGCTCCACCACGTTTGCTCCAGACACTGTCCCTTTAAACATGGCTCCAGAGACCACACAAGGGTTAAATCTGCCTATAAATATCTGTTCTCAGCAGGGCTGCTGCTCTGAACCCTCCAGCCATCTGTTCTAGCTTTCCCCCATCTAAGACTCTAACATCTGAAACACGCTCACAATTCTTAGGAGTGCTCCCAAAAATAGCCCGGTGCCGCGGCTGTGTCTGCGAGCGCGTGTACGCCTCGTACGCCCGGAGCTGTGCGGATGCGAACACGCCTGCCTGTGTGACAGCGAGCAGGCCCACACCAGCATGGGGTCTGTTTGCATCCGTGTTGCTGTGGGTGTGCCTGTTCAACCACAGATCCATGGGAATCCGCACGAGCGTGTTCGCGCCGGTACGAACCTGCCTCTGTCCGCGTGTGCGCGTCTGTGCCGGAGCGTGGGCGTCAGGCTGGGGTGATGTGATGGCACTCCTGCCGTGCCCTCGTCCCCACCGTGGGACAGCAGTGCTGCAGGACACGGCCAGGCACCTCCTTGCCTCCTGCAGACCAGCCCTGCTTGGCTTCAGCATGAATCAGAGGAGTCCTGTCCTGGGAAGTCCGGTTGTCTCCAGGCCATGGAACTACAATGCAGACAGGGAGCCTACCCTACAGCACGGCAGGGAAGGGAGGTTCTCTCCTTCAACCCTTGGCTCAGCAAATTTAGCAGTCCCACCTCCGGGCACCAGAACCTCGCTGCAAAAGCAAGTAAAGCCTGATCTGCACGAGGCCCAGGACACACCACCCTGCTCACATCCAGCTGGGGCTTGCAGGATTTCCTCAAACACTCCACGGAGAGACAGCCAGGGCAAGGTTGTAGATATGACAGCTTTGGAGCAGAGTGGGCTCTGAGCCTCTAATATCACAGACATCAATCAGTGGGTTCACCCTTCTGACTGCCAAGCCCATTAGCCTCACTCCACATAGGCCAATCTGAGACACAACAATCATCTCCATGGTCAAATACGAAATAGGAAATGAGCTGTTGGCTCCCAAATCTGGGCATATTGTCCAGGAGCAGACTGTCCTCCTGAGCATCCTCAGGACACAGTGCTGTCCACCTGCTCTGTGCCAAACACAGCTCATACTCAAACACCTGCTACTCATTGGGGACCATCACAAAGAAGCTCAGCCCTGGCTGCTGGCCCTGCTGACACCACATCACAGGGTGATGTGCACGCATGGCCCCAGGGAGGGAACAAGCAGTGTCCATCCTCCACATACTGACAACAGCCCGAGGACCAGAGAGCAGCTAGGTTTTCATCTCTAACTACTTCCACAAGAATGATTTTCCCTTCCAGACCACGCAAAACTACAGACAAAGCCTCAAAACACAGAAATGCCTGGCTGTACAGGATGGGGCTGTCCTGAGGTGCTCCATTTCTGCCAGTCCCACGGGGACAGTGCTAAGCCTCTTCATCCAGCACACACACACAGAGCCCACTGGTGGGAAACACCATGGGGAGCTCTGTCCAGACTGTCCCTGCAGGTGTGGACCAGTGGAAGGGGCTGAGTCCACCATCCTGGACTGCTGCACTACTGAAGTGTCATCTGCCTTTTTCCGGAGTGCATTCAAAAGGGAACCTGATAGGTAGGAAGGGCAGAGGGCACAAAGTACATACCACCAGTTTTGCTCATGGTTTGCCAAGCTGCCCAGTGCCTTTCACCCCTGTGATGTACTGGAAACAGCCAGCTAGCTCCCCAAGAGCTATAAGTAAGACTTTCAACAAAGTCTGAAATGCAGGTACTCCAACTCGGGTGACAATGGAAATGGAGAAGAGCTTGAATTTCCAGCTCTTCATTTCAGGCTTTGGCAGGGAGATGTCCTGGGAAACAGCCTCAGCAGACTGAGTCAACACAGCTATACTCTATTTCTGACAGAGGAAAAAAACCCCATTGATCCAAGTATTGATTTGCTGCAGGAGTTTGTGTTTGTTTAGAAGTTTGCCCATGGGTCAGACCTTGTTACAAGCATCTTTCCTGATGATGAGGTTAGAAACAGACTGTGCCAAACTCCAGTCACCTGCCTGGGGAGCAGAATGTAAGAGGTGTGGAAGTTAAGTAGTCCCTCAGGGATGCTTCCCTCCTCCACTCCCCCAGCTTTAAAAACCCTGTTGTTGGGTGGAGGAACACCACAAACAGCTGTAAGGCAGCACCTGCATTTTGAGGAGTGCAACACAGCTAGGCTGTAAACAGGGGGCTGAAGGCCAGGCAGTTCATCAGAGGTTTCAGATCATGAGGTGGAAAGGATTTAAACAGCAGATCCATTTCAGGATTATTATTTCTGTCAGAAAGAGCAATGGGATTTCAAGATCCCCACAGGTTTGCAATCCAGGACAAAATGGAACTGACAAGTCTTGTTTCCTTCTCTCCAGCATAACCAAAAGCAAACAGGTTAAGTATGAGGATCAAGTAAGCATCCTTAACATAGACAATTTCCAAGAGCACTGCACACAAAAAGTACCAGCTCAGGCCCCCAGTACACTCCACATTTGGTGGAAAGCAATGGTATCCACTTCAGCACCCAGCCATGGGTGCCAGCAAACCACAGGCCACTGTGTTCCCTTCCAAACCATTCTTGCTCTTCTTCTGTCCTGGACATTTGCTGAGTGAATGACCACGAATAAATTTAAGGGAAAAGGGTGGCTTTGTCAGGCACAGTTATTCCACCAGAGAGACACTCAGGTGTTTTTACAGAGCTCTCCTATTCCCACACCTCCTCAACCCTGTGGGCATAAGCTCTTAAGAGATGGGGAACAGAAGAGAAGCGATGACAGGCTGAGGATTAGGCACAAATGGATGCAGGAGATGCATCCCCAGCATCCAACCGACCCCAAAGCTCCCCTTACTGCCCAACGTGCAATCCATTACCAAATGTCTGCTCGTTTCCAGCCCCAGAATCTCTGCCAACAAACACCAGATCCCAGCAGCGCTTCTCACTCTTCCTCCCCTGTTCTGTCCTGCTGCCACAGCTCCAGTGGATGGCTGCCTCCAGCTCTGCAGTACAGCCAGGGCCACCAGAGAAGAGATGGGGGCAAACCTGTGTGTGCACAGACATACCCCTAGCAAGATAACATAGCTATCGTTCCCCTCACACTTGCATTCCCCTTGTGACACGTAGCAAAGAGGCTCAGCCTTACCAGGAGTCCATGGGTACCTTTCCCCAATGTGTTCTGAAGCTTCTTTGTGGACCTTTCAGTTCCCTTCATTTCAACAGAGCAAAATATTGTGGAAGGTTTTACTCTGCCTTTTAACATTTCTTAACCCATCGCATCCTTTCCTGCTAAAATAAACCCCAGTGAATCAGTTTCCCCCCTTCCCTGCTTTTGAAGCTTTGGAAGCATGTCCCCCAATTGAGTGGTGATATATGACAGAGGAAGCAGCAAACTAGTTCAGACCAGTGTGGTATCCTCAGCTCCCTGCGTGGCTCACAGCAGGCAGCCTCATGCAGCCCCCCTTGCTCAAGCACACAGAAGCCAGAGTCAGGCTGGAGCTTTTGCTGCAATGTATGCATTTGAAATAACAAAAATCAACATACAAATTAAGGAAATCTGTCTCTGAAGCCAACCGGCCAATTTGCATGTGAAAACTCCTCTTGCCAGAGGAGCCTCCTTTGTTTACAGCTCAGTAAGTTTTATTCCTGTGAGGTGCCACAGCTCTGGTGCCCAGTGACCAGCTGGGACACAGTGAGATCCCACGACCTGTTCTGACCTATCACACAGTTCAGACTGGGACACAGGCTTGCCACAAGCAAGGAGGAGAGCAAGTAGTTCTTGGATCACACCTGCCTCACCCCCTCCACCACCTCCCCTCCACCCTGGGAATGGGTCACCAGGCTGCACACAGATGGGGCTACAGAATTGGGATGCATAGGGAGAAAAGATGTTGATGGCCAAACCACAAGCCACGGGGCAGAAAACCACCCCTTGTGCTCCTGTCCTCAGGACACAGGGTCGTGAGCAACCCAACAGTGTGAGGTGCCTGAAACCCAGCCAGCTGCCCATGCAGACTGCCAGCAGAGCAGCCAAACACGCCTGCTCCCATCTTCTTGTTGTTGGGTCCCATCTTCTCAGTGGAAGAGACGACTTCAGGGAGCATTTCAACCAGCCACACCCGCGCCACGGCATCCAGGAGCACTGGTAAACAGTCAGGAACCTCTCATCTCTTCCTGCTCCCTGAAAGCCAGCCCATTGCCAGCACAGCTCCTGGATGTCAGCGGCCAAAGGAGACTCAATTCTCAGCTCCCATCCCTCCAGGTCTGGCCTGCATGGCCTTGGGCAAGACATTTCACCTCTGTTCCCTCCATCTAATTGCCTATAGGAGAGCAGATGCTGCCATCAGCCTGCAAAGGCCTGGGCACAGCAGGCACCTCTCCCTCCTCCCAGGCAGCATCACTGTGGGCAGGAGCAAGAAGGCAATGCCAGGCTGTCCTCCTGCACCTTCTCCCCCTAGACAGATTCTGAAAATAAAAACCAGCTTCCACTTGTCCCAGCCCCAAGAGAGAAGGAGGCAGAAAGAGGTTTGTTGTCAATACATGAAACTGTCGCTAAGTGAAGGAGAAAAAAAATCTGGGGGGAAGGGGGGGAATGAGGGAGGGGACAAAACCACATTTTTACTTCTGGTGGCCAGCCAGCTGACTGACTCAGCCAGTTTGGTCGCCTGCCATATAGATTTAAAAACAAAACCAAGCCTCGGAGAGGGGAGAGAAGGGGATTCAGATGAATGTGCTTTTTTCTTGCGTGTCGAGTAAATCCTAGACCAGCCCAAGACGTGTTTAGGAAAATGGCTTCCCTGCCTCACTGAGCCCAGAGCAAGGCACAGCACAAGGTCTGCCCCTGCCAGTGCTCTGTGAGACACCCCCAAGGCTCCTGGCAAACCACTGGGTCTGAAAAAGAAGTGCAGTGAAAGCCTAAGGGTCCAGGGCTGCCCCCAGAGCTGGTTTCCTCCATCCACATCAAGGGTTGGAGACAACAATCTGGTGCCCAGGCAGGTGCCACCTGCCTGCTGGGTGGCATGGCCGAGGAGAGGCTGGCCTGCTGTGTCTGTGTCCTAAATCTGCTGGAAGAGAGCTGTGGGGTGGGGTGGGGTGGGCTGCCTGCTGCTGCAGGGCTGTGGGCTAGGGCTGTGTGCTGCGGGCAGCTCCCCACCTTCGCCAGTGGAATGTGCACAGGAGGTGGGAGGAGCAGGGAAGAGGTTGTTTTGAAATACCAGCTCCCGTTTTATTTATCTGGATCCCACAGTGCCCATGGCACGGTAGCCACTTGTGACGAGCTCTCTGTGTTCCCAAAGCACTGTACAAACACGAACACGCGCTCCCCACGCCCTTTGCAGCAACGCAACAGCCTGGCATGCTCAGCATGGCACCAGACGGGCAGTGCTCGCTGCCCCACGCCGGCCTGGCGCTTCCACACAACTGGATGGTCATGAAATCGTATGTGAATAAGCAGCACTTGGCACCTTCCAGCTGCAGCAGGCATTACAAACACTAGCTGGTGGAGGAAGCCTCGTGAGCCTCCCACGCAGTGATCTCCCATAGAAACTGGCCAGCCTCCCTGGCGATTAATCCCTCGCTCGCTGCAGGGAGCACAGACAGAATAAGTTACCTAAGGAGCTGGTGACAGGTAAGCACAAACCCTGCTCTTATTCCCGTTTCAAGACAGCGCAACCAAGACACAGAAAAACCACGGCCCTGCCCAAAGATGCCCCCAACCATCAGCAAGGCTGAGAAGAAAACCTTTGCCCTTTGGTTCCCAGCCCCCAGCAGGGACACTAAGACAATAGTGAAATGTGGTCTGCTGTCAGTGAAATGTGGTCTGGCCCCCATTAGACCCGCGGGGGCTCGGAATGGGGGTACAGATGTGCACCCCAACAGCTGGGGGAGCAGGTGCAGGGTATGCCCAGGGATTGCTGCGGCAGGACACCAGCAGTGGCTCATGCAGGAAGCAGGCAGACAGACGCAAGGACAGCTGCCAAGCCAGACGGGTGCAGGGTGAGGGGCACTGCTCACGGACCAGTGGCTCGGGCTCTCCCCAGCCTTCAGCTCGAGGCAAACAGGCCAGCCTTGCCTTCAGAGGTGTTTCTGACTTGAGCAGGAGGAGCATGATGTAGGGCTGGGGGCAGGGGAGGGGAGCGACAGGCAGAGGTTTGCAGTGAGCTAAAAGGGGAGATTTAATAACTGTCGGAAAAAATGGCTGCTTTATTGCAGGCAGCTTGTAAACCCTGGAGCCTGAAGGTCTGGGAGTAATTTCTCCCTCCCACGTGCTGGGCTCAGTTTGTACTGGGGGTCAGAGGCCAGTGCTTTTCCAAAGCATTCTGGGACAGATGCCAACTGGAGCAGGCTGCTCCACACTGCTCCTGCAGCAGGGCCCGGGCTGCGAGCAAAGAGCTGGAGCCACGGTTAACCCTTCACGGGGTGATTCCTCCCTTCCCTCTCTCCTGGCTCCATCCCTCCACTGCGGGGGACGAGGATGCTGCGGGGCCACCCCACACAGGGCTGGGCTGGGGAGGCTGGTGGCCAGCTGGTGTTTTGGTGTCACTCAGGACCTGTGCTCAGCCTGCTCCTGACTCACCAGTGACTGAGTCCTGCCAGCAGGATGCTCCAGGAGCTGGACTCCTAGCAGAGGAAAACAAGAGCCCAGCAGAGCGAGAGCTGAGTGCTTGGTCCTGTACCAGCCCTGGGTGTGGAGGGAATGGCAGCTCACAGGAACATGCCCAGCACCACCACAGAAGGGGGAAGAGCCGTGTACCACTCTCCTTGAGCCCAGCACCAGTCCCTGCAGCCCACACACCTGCCCCTGCCATGCCACTTGCCTCCGAGAAGCCTGTGGGCACAATGGCACAAGCAGGGGCACTGCGTGGGGCACCTGCAGGACATAACAATCCCATGGACGGGGTCCTGCCAGACTCCTGGCACCCCTTCTCTGCTCAAGGGGAGTGTGTCCTCCCCAGCAAACTCCTGGGCTCTGGTGCTCCCTTCGCCTCCATTTATCAGTGCTTTCCTCTCATGCCCTGCTGCCTTTCCCTGCTCTCCCCCACTGATCTCCTGGGGTAGGCAACAACTGGCCTCCACATGGCACCTTCTGCTTCCCCTCAGCATCGGGTAAACACCAGAACCTACCAGTCTTGCCTCCAGCTGCTGGTGACACTCCTACTCCCTGGTGGGTGCTTTAAAGGCTGCCTGCCAGGGCTCCCTTATCCCCTCAGCCGTCTCCCCCGGGACAGGGTCTGGCTGGCTGGGCAGGCATGGCTTTGCTGTTTCCCCTGTGCGATGCAGCAGCTCTGGATCACCTGTGCAGGCAAGAGCATGGCTTCCTGCAGCACTTCAGCTTCCCCTCCCAGGGATGTGTGCGAGTGTTTCTGGCCTGCAGCCCAGCCCCTCTGCCCCCACCCCACCGAGTATCTGCCAGCACACAAAGAGGAAGGGAGCTCGGCTGTGTTTCTCAGCAGCTTCTCTCATCTCCCTCTCAGACGCATGCCCCATCTTTCCCTCGCTTCATCTCCTTCGTGCTCAGCGCAGCATCAGCGAGGAGGAGGGGCCTGTGGCTACTGCTGAACTGGGGTCTGCATGCTGGATCTGCCCCAGGCTCGTCCCCTCTGGGCAGCAGCACTGGTCCCAGTTGCTGATGGATGCCACCACAGAGCCTCAGCCCTGCTCCCCATGCAGCCCCCTCCAGTCTCACTTCTCGCGCCAGCCTGGCCCCGCAGCTCCCATCCCTCTGCCACATCCCTCACAGGCACTCAGATGACTCTGCCAACTCCTCCAGTGGCATTCACATGGCATTCACACAGCTCTCCCACCACCACTTCTTCCAACGCCAGGTGTGCGCATGGACCACGGCCTTGGTAACCAAACAGGGGGCCAGAACCTCCTGTCAGCTGAGTGCCTGCCAAGCACCAACTCCTCCACATAACACTGTGCTTCCTCCAAGCTGGCAGGGGGGATCTGGCTGTGCCTCTGCGCCCCTCCACAGCAAAGATGGTCACAGTGAAGATGATCCCTCTCCCTTCAAACACAGACTTGTGCCTTCTTGTCTAAATCCCTTTGAATCATGCTCACATCTTTCTGATCCAGGTACAAAACAGTAAATTTCCCCACTGGCTTCGTTTATCCCATCTTTCCAAGCTCCTGTTTTCATGTCCCACCTGCAATCCCTCCAGCTCCTTCTTCCAAACCTGCCTTTACAGTCAGAGCTGCTGAATCCTCTTTCATCCTCTACCATCTTTTCTGACTAATCCACATACCTCAGCCCTCCTTCTGGGCATTCCCTGAGATCACAGCCGGCACTGCCTTCATGCTCCCAGCTACTGCTTCATTGGTTTCAGGAGAAAGGAGTTTGCTACACCCTCCATGTCTTCTTCATTAAATCCTTCCACTCTATCCCTCCCAGCTCCCCTACTCTCTGGAGAAGTCCCCAGGCTAGAATCACACAAGATGAAGACATGGCATCTTGGTGACTGTCGCTTGGGGAACTGGCTGGGCTTGGGGTAAAGATCTCTTGAGGCTACTGCCACTCTTTCTGGTGCCAAACACATACCCACAGATGGGAACCTGGAGCAGCACAGCTGAGAGGCTGAAGCCACAGAAATGCCACTTTGCAGGGTACTTCCCAATGCTAAGGCAGCAGGACTGTGAAGCCTGGGGATCACTCTCAGGAGCCAGAAACCCACAGCCCAGCTGCCCTCTGCATCCAAGGAGCACATCACCTCACCACTTGGCCAGAGCAGAAAGAAACAAACCTCCCTTCTCCTGGAAGGGGCCACATGAATAGCAGCAATAGTGAACTTTGCACCCCTCAGCTGCACACGGCATACCCAAGGCAGACACTGGACCAAAGCAACCAGCTCTGGCACCAGGGCTGCAGTTCACAGCCGACCTTGCCGCATCTGCTCCAGTCAAATGGCTCCAAGCTTTTTGCCCCAGACTTCACGTCTGCCTCAGGCCCCAGGCACTGGCTGGAGCCCTGCCAAGGAGAGGGCTGCCTGTTTGAATCACAAGCCAGAACCCGGTAAGCATCACCTTTAATAAGCCTTCCTCCTCCATCAGGCACCCTGATTTTTTTCAGCGACAGTCTTGTGAGGCGGAAGGCTGCTTGGAGCCAAGCCAGCTCCGGGGAAACCACCATTTCAAGGTCCTGCGAAGGTGCCTGTAAGAGCAGAAGGGAGCTTTGGTCTGGCATGCGGGGGGTGATGCAAAGAGCAGGCTGTTCGCTGGGAAGCTGCTGCTGCTTGCCAGGAGGCGGTGGGGGAGGAGGCAGCAGATGTCCGCAGACAGCATTTGCTGAGAGCCTGCAGCACTCCAGCCCAGCAAAGGGAGGAAGGCAGCGGCTGGTGCCACTGCTGCTGCGCTGTGATGGAACAGGACAAACACCACAGAGTCCACCGACAAAGCTTATGTTGCCTTTCCCTCCCATAAACGCTGCTTTGGCGTGATGGGGAGTGGGAGTCTCGGGACCCCAGCTTGGGGAAAGACCTCAGGATGAATGCTGAGACCTCAAATGGAGGAGGAAAAATCGCTGTCATGAAAACTGCAAGACCCTTCTTCCCCCAGAAGCAGTGGTGGCTGAAAACCCCATAGCCAGGGCCGAGCCTGGCTGTGCCACAGCCCATAGGCTGCCTTTACTCCTGGTATAGGCAACAGCCAGGCACTCCCAGGCAGAGCCCAGGGAAATGCCTGAGGATGGATGCACAGCAGAAAGAGGAGGAGAGACCAGGAGCCCTGACTGCAGCCTCCCGCTTTGGGCACTGGAGCCAAAAGGGGACACCCATTTTGCCCCCTGCTCTTTGCAAACAGAGGACACAGAACAAGACCAGTGAGCCCAATCCAAGCCACGCTGCTTTTGGTGTGAGTTGCCAGTGGGGCTCCAAGGCAGCCCACGTGGTGCTGGTTTCCTGCCTCTGGGTAGGGGAGGTTGGCTTCCTCCCCACCCCACAGCAGTGAGGCCGACCAGGGGAGCTCTGCAACCAGCAGCTACCCTGCAACCACCCTTCTCCCCTGGGGTTTGTCCTGCACCTGGGATGTGGTGAGCCAAGCAGGGTTTGTTGACAAGTCACAAGCAGCACATTAGAAAACTGGTCCCTCGGCACTGGGACACTCGAGGGCAGAGAGCATCCTGACCACTGCCAGTGACTACAGGACCTCCTGTCACTGCACAGACTATTCAAAGGGACCTGAAGACTCACAAAAATCGGTGCTTGCCTATTCCAGACTGAGAGGAACTGACTTCAACCAGAGGGGTCTTTGGCTCATTAAGTGATACCATTCACAGGCTTGTCCAGATCAAATTAAGCAGTTCCTGGGCTCGTCCTACAGCATACTGAGATGCAGTCTGGCATTTGGGGTCCACTTGAGTCCTCTTAAAATAAAAATTAATTGATATGCAAATCGGACAAGTCATTAGTCTATTGGCCCAGGGCAATGCACAGATTCCTCACTGTTTCATGCTACAATCCCAACCTCCCTACACCTTTCCTCCTCCCTGAGCCCAGGGTCAGCCATTAGCAATGAGAGGGAGGACCCCATGGACACACATCTTGCCTGCATCAGAGAGCCTGGATGGCACATGTTCTTCTTGAGCCAGGCCCCAGCTCTGCCTCGTCCCCTCCCTGATCATCAGCATGGTGTGGCAGCAGCACTGCTGGGCTCACCTCAAGCTGAGCCACTTGCCCATGATCGAATCAGTCTGAGCACATCAACATCTGTGCCTGGTGAGGAGGTGAGGAGGCAGCAAGAGAAGTAAGAGCCTGGCTGCCTGGAGTGTTTCCTGTTGGGATTCTTCTATCAGTTTCCAAGAGAGATCAATTCTTTGCACACCTCTGGCAGCTTTTCCAAAAACACTGCAAACAGCCATCACAGCCCCAGCCACTGCACCACACACAGCCAGGAACAGCCACCGCTCAAACAGTGAGACAGCAGCCACCCAGCATGCTCAGTACCAGGTCTTGGAGGAAAGGCAATGCCAAAACAGGGCATTATTCTTGGATGTGCTCATGTATCCTCTCCCGCCTTCCAACTAACCAACACCAGTCACAGCTACCCTGTTCTGCAGCCTTGTTTCAACCCAAAGCTGGGCAAAGCAATTAACCTCTCCATCTGGTTGCATTGAGATGAATACAAGTCTCAGCATCACCCTGACAGGGATCAGCAGCCCTGAGTGATGCCAACATCACCCCTTTTCACTGAAAGAGCTCAGAGCAGGGCACTGCCAGCATCAGCCTGAGAACTAGGAAATCCCAGGGTGGTTGGTTTGCTTCACTGGTGTTAAACCTACTGACTGTGGACCTCCAAGGGCCTCTAGGCTGCTGCTGGGAGTTCTGGGGAAAGGACTTATTAACAGCAGCCTATTATTGCAACAGCATCAGAAAAATGCCCTGAGCCCTTAAACTCTGGTGGAAAAAAGAAAAAAAGGAAGACTACACCCTACTAATACAAGGAATACATTTTAATTAGACTATGACTTTGTGAAATTACTTTTGATTAAAAAGCATAATAAAGTCAATGATAAACGTTTGCCACCAGTAGCTGAGTCTCTGAATATTCTGAAACCACAAGGTGGGGTAGGGAGCAGTTCTTCCAGGTAAGGTCCTCACCACACAAACAAGTGGAAAAATCACTCTTCTTACTAAAAGAACACACCAGGACTAAAATTACATTTGTATCAAAATATTTGGAAATGGCCGGACATTTCTTTGCTGAAGTTCTGCTTTAGGCAAAGTAACTCTTTTTTATCAACCGAGTGTTTACAACTTCAACTCATGAAACTGACTTTCAAAGAGTGAAACCAGGTTTGGGTTTTGGAGGGGCTTTTGCTTGCTTTGTTGTTTGTTTCTTTTTTGAAACAGGCTCCAGAGCATGGATTCTAACACGGAATACTCTGACTATTTTTTAAGACAATGAAGAGCAAAACTCACATTGAAGTCTCCAGTGGAGATGGGCAGCCTAAGCACATTATTACTGAACCTCTGACTTGTGGAAATGTTTTGAAAGGAAAGGTGCCATGGACTGAAGCACTGCCATGTCCCTGTACTTATCTGTGTTTCCTTTGGGTTTGTACTGTTCTGATGGCAAGGAGGACAAACAGGCCTTGGTCTTTTGCAGTGTCAGGTTCACATGAAACAGGATTCCCCACTGAAAACTAGGAAACTAATTAAAGGATACAAAAAAAATCCACTTCGGACATTCTAAACTAGATGCATGCTGATGGCATCACAGAAATAAGTAACAATAAGGTATACAACTACTTTTTCAATAGTCATCCCAGCAGGCCCCCATGTGTTTTGAGCTCTGAGAACAAGCTGAGATGGAGATCATCACTGCTAGGAGCCAACAGGAGAGCCACTCTCATTAATTCCCAGCAGCAGAGTGAAGGTGCTTGGCCTCCCCTGTCAAATGCAACCTTAGTTTCTGCGCATAAGCCCTGAGAAAGGAAAGGAGACATATCACTCATTTTCTAGGAGGAGGAGGGGACACAGCCCTAGGGTGGTGCTTTCTCTCCTGCCCAACACAGCAAAAAAGCCAGGGATGGGTGGAGTGATGAAAAAGGGAGAGCAGGGCACGATTCTGGTGCCCACATCCCCCTCTCTGTGCTGCCAGTGCTGTGCAGGCTGCCAAATCAAATAGCTCTCCAGAGCCACACTCCTGACAAGTGTAACAGGCAAAGCCCTCAAAGCAGGACCGGCGCGGGGCTCCTTCCACTCAGAGCCATCGCTGCCCATGTGTGATGCTCATCCACCACGACTGGCAGCAGCTGATGCCTATGGATTGCAGAGAAAACTCAATCCCTCCTGCTGGAGAAGACTCCCCAGGCTGCTGCATTTTTACTGGCTCCAACCAAGACCCCCGTTCCAGTCTCCACAGATGCCTTTTCACCATTGGAAAGGATCTGGGACACGGTGAGGAGGATGGCAAGGACTGATCTGTATCCCCAGTACCTCTCCAGGCAGAAGCTGCTTGTCAGGAGATCCATGACATGACTGGTGGGCTCTCCTGAAGGAAACCAGACAACTGCAAGGGCAGACCTTCAGCACCTCACCAAAGGGGAGTTTATCCAAAACAGAGGGCTCCTGGCTCCCTTCTTGGCACCATCTTATGAAGGGAAGGCAGGCAAGTCACAGCTTATTTTATGTCCCGGTTTCTCCTATTGTAACATGGTTTCTCAGCCAAAGGGGTAAATTACACAAGATATATATTACACAAGGGATAGCCCTTACGGGTCAAACATTGTGCTGGCAGCAGCTGGGTTTGCACATCCCTGTGCCCCCAGCACCTTGTGATGTCCCCTGTGACAGGGAGACCACCAGCACAGCACCTGGTGGCACTTCTGCCCCTGAGCCTTGTGGACTGACATGCAGGAACAAAACCACTGCCATTCACAAAAAGCACGGTTAGCAAAGACTGAACAGCCAGCGGCGGTGCTGGCAGCTGGGAGGGGAGACACAGACCACCACCTCACTGCAGAAAGGGAGTCACTGCTTCCCTGTGCCCACGGTGTGCCCTCTGAGTGCCCTGCGGGTCTTGCCCCTGCCGTGCCCGCCCTGCCAGGAGGCACCGAGTCCATTCACCTTCATCTCTAGAAAGCATATATACTGCCGTATACAAAATCCTTCCTGTCTTCTTTTCCAAACCCATCTCACCCTCTCTCAACTGGGACCCCCTCATAAAAGTAAGAAGAGACAGGCCTTTCCTGGCATTTCCTTTTTCTGAAAAGGCTGTAAAATTTTCCAAGCGTAGCCAAAGCCAGAGCAAAGTTTGTCAGGAGCTCAGCTCGTTAGGCGGCTGCTCAAGGAGCCCCGCGGGAGGCGCAGGCTGCATAATTCAAAACATCTTGGACCCTGGAAAAGAAAATAGAAACCAGGCTGCGAGAACAAGGGGGGCAGCTCCAGCTCCGGTGTAACCCCAGCTCTGGGAGCGCCCCATCTGCAGAGCTCGAGAGGAGCCCTGGCCCCAGCAGAGGTGCTGCGGCCAGCCCAAGTGGAGCTGGCACCAGGCAGAGGAAATTCCAAGCCTGTTGCTTCTGGCAGCCATGCTGGGCCCTGGCTAGGACCTCGGCAACCTGGAAACCAGCTACTCAGCAATTTTCTTGCCATCCAGAGGGCTCGGTCTGAACCACAGTTTCACTTCCCCCTCCCTGCGTCGTAGTCCAAGAGGCAGGGAACACCAGAAGCAAAAAAACATTTGCTCAAAAGCTGTCATGACCAAGCCCCCCCCTGTCCCCCAAACTGCTCCGCTCCAGGAGGACAGTCTGGAGCTGCTGCTGTCCCCTCCATCGCATGTGGGGGCGGACAGAGCAGAGGAAACTTGCTTGGACCAGCCCTAGGTCTCCCCGGTTCCTTTTGCTCCGTGCCAGAGGAAAGTTCAAACAAGGCTGCACAGAGGCAGGACACAGGCAGCTTTCAGCCCAGCCTCACTGCTGTGATTGAGGCTCGTCTGTGGCCGGACCCGCTCCGTTCAGGCCCTGTCTGGCCCGATCCTCCGCTGCAGATCAGTGCTGGAACAAATCCTACCAAGGAAGTGGTGAAAGCTCCAGTGCTGCAGGGGTTTCCATAGCCTTGGCCAGCTTGCTGTTGGGAAGAGTCACCCAGAGATGCAGCTCTTGCACCCAGTTACTGCCCTTCAGAGCTCCCTGTCCAGCCCCTCACTGCCCTGAGCATGGAGACCTACAGCACAGCTCCTTGAAACCACCTTTTCCTAAGCCAGCATCCTCTCCCAACTGCAGCCTTTCCCAAGGCCTGAAGCCCAGCACAGCATAGCCACAGAAAGAAGCAGCACTCACTGATGGAGCCCCTCCCCATCACAAGGGGAGCACAACTGTTCACTGATACACACCTATTTAGCAGGATCTTTCTTCTAAAGAGCATATTAAGGTTTTATTTTCTATCAGGAAGGCTGCAGAACCAGGCAACTGATGCACATCTGATCAGACAGGTACCAAGCTCCAGGTGGCAAGTCAAGGAAGACCATTCAGGAAGCCAGGGGACACGTTACAAGCAGAGATAAACAGGTCCCTTAATGTAAAATCTTAAGAGAAAGCTGGGTGTGGCCCTCCAAACAAGGACACAGCGTTTTGGGAGAGGGGCATTTCTTTGCAGAGTGCACACCAGACAAGGATGACGGTGGTCCCTGGAGAACTAGAAGCTCACCTCAGTAGCCAAGGACAAGGGTTTGTGACTCTGCTGTAACCACACCATTCCAACTTCAGCTAGGCAAACCCTGGAGCTGAAACACCTGGAGACTGGAAAGCTCACAGATGCACTGAGCATTGAGGATACTTCACGAGAGGAGCTCCTGACCTCCAGCTTCTCAGAGGACTGGAAAACCCCACTTATGCCTGGACTCAAACGGGAGGCTGAGACCCAGAGAGGCAGCAGAGTAGGAGCACTGAGCAGGAACTGGGAATCCTGGCTTCTCTCCCTAGCTCTGCCCCATATTCCCTTCCTGTCTTTGGTTAAGTCACTTCCTTTCACTCTTCCTCCTCTATTTTGGAGGCAAGAAAACTTTAGCCCTTGCTTCTGCACAGCGTTTAAAACCTGTTCTGTGCTGTAACAAGGCAGCAGATCACCATGGCCAGAGGCTGTGAGACACCCAGCTGCAGGAGCCACGTTGCCTGCACAGACCCCAGCGGAGCCTGGCATTTCCTGTGCTTACATTTTGAGAAGCACAGAGTCTGTAAACAGTCAGTGCCGCGGAGCATCTTCTACACAAACCATATCCTGGCCTGTTCCTCTCCTCAGCCACTGCAGTAGCAGCTGAGAGAGGAAAAGGAACGCTGCTCAGCTGAGCTGTGACAGAAGGCACAGAGAAGCACACACAGCATTGCTCTGGACAGCCCACCTGCAAGGAGGTGGCCCTCAAACCAGCAGCAGCAAGGATGGGGAAAATACAGCAACAGGAGAGGCAGGGTTAAAAGGGAGAAAAACACAACATAAAACTGCAAAAAAACAACAACCCAACGAGCACCCTGAAGAGGCAGAATGGTGTAGACGTGCCTGAGGAGCACAGCCCTCCTGCTCCCTAGCAGATCTATCCTGCAGCCTCCCACACACTTTGGGGAGAGAGAAGACCAGTAGGCACAGGCAGGAACAAGGAGCACTCTGTGGTTTTGCTTGGTATTTCAGGCCATCTCTCACACAGGAGGAGCTCTGCTTCGCTTTCCAAGTCTTGCCCTCTCTGGCACGGATCACAAACCTGGCTTCTGGCCCAGGACTTGGCTCCAGCAGCGCTCCTCACCAAACAGGGTGACGCCCCACCTCTGGGCACAGTGCACAGCCCAGTCCTAAAGCCATATTGAGGCCATACCCCAGCTCCAGAAGAGGCTCCCCATCATCCCCCAGCTGGGATTCAAGGCATCTTGAGTTGCAGCTGAAAAACCCAACACCCAAACACAGCTCTTGCTCTTGGGGGAAGAAAGACCCAGTGACCAAAGCACTGTTTTCTCTAGTGGTTCCAGCTGAAGCTGGCAGACAATCTGCCCACACTGGAGAAGTGCTGTCTCCCAAAGATGCCCAGGCATAGCTAGCACATTCCTCTGCCTGGAGCTGCCCAGAAAGACACAGTAGGACATGGTGGCCAGGTGAAGGCACTGCCCTCCCTTCATGGGCAGTGGAAAGGGGCTGGAAACCATTGCCTGATGCACCCATCTGGCAGTCCAGCAAGGACTACAGAATACACTTGTGCCCAGACACCAGTAGCTGTCAGAGAACCAGACCATGTCTCCAGAAAGAATTGAGCAGGTGGGAAGCAGGCCTCATCCCACTGGCTGTGGACAAGAGCAGAACAGGTTCCTGCTCATCTCCTCAGGGCACTGCAGCCCATCATCCTCACCCTGCTTTCTCCAGTGGAGGGGTGTTGTGTGGCATCAAAGCAACTCTGCCCATTTTGGAGAGCTGTATCTCCAACAGCCCATCCCACACCTTGGAAGAGGGGCAGCAGGAGCACGAGGTCCAGGTCCAAGCAAGCAGGACTTGGAGGCAGTCAGGATGCCCAACAGCAGCACACCCATTTCCAAGGCTTAGTACAGGCTTTGGATAGCCATGCCAAGATGCCCCATGCTCTGTCTTTCTGCCACACCATGGGCCAGGCTGCCCAGGGGACTGATAAGCACTGATTTGCTGGCTAAGGATGTGGGGAGAGAGCACGGCTCCTGGCAAGCTTCCCCTCCATACTGTAGCTCTCCCTTAAATCAAAAGCAGGTGCCAGTGACACTGATGCTCTGACTGCTTCCTCTCTGCTGGCTCCTGCCGGGTACAGCCCTGTGGTAACTACAAATGCCATTGTCAATTGGACCCAGTTAGAAAAAAATCCTTCTCCACCTTTGAGATTCAAAGAAAATCAGGTAGGAAGAAGACAAAACCAGCTCCCTCTTCCCAGGAAGGACATGGTGCCAAGCAGATGACCTGGAACAGGCACCACGGAAGGAGGAAGGGTGCCTATCATCCACCCCAAGTGGTTTGGCTGGTGCAGCCTCCCCGGACAGGCTGAGGAAGGGCAAAATACAGCAAAAGAAACCATCCCCACCAACCTCTGGTAACAGTTCCCGGGTACCTTCCACTCAGGGCTGCCAGGGGTGGTGCTCACAGAAAGGAAGCCAAACCAGAGCAGCCAACACCAACACACTGGAAAGAAGCACACAACTTTGAAAGAGAAGTCAGGAAGAACTGAGGAATATCACTGTGTCCACACTCACCCCCACACCACACAGAGCTGCTGGAGATGCACAACTGAGAAGCAAAGCAGCCACAAGGCTTCCCAGACCCCTTGCTCCAAGATGGGTGTATTTTTCTACAGCCTCAGTGCTGTGAGAAACCTCGCAGGGGAGTTAAATCTCATGGAGATCAACTACAGAAAGTCAGAATCCACAGCCCCCACCACTCTCTGGAAACTCAGAACCATGTGCAAGATCACCACAAAATGCATTTGCCAGTCAACATCTTCCTGGGAGGAAAGGAGAGCTGAGTGACACAGAGTCCTGACGTGCATTAGGTCCTGATTTTCCAGAAGAGTCATGCTGGCAATCCTCCTTGCACTTCGCTGATACAGCTTAAATAACAGTGATAAAATATTGCTGCATCTGTACATCATATCGCTATGCTATCCCTTCCCTGCATTATATCATATATCCATGCGTCTATGTACAACGTTTCCTCTTAAAAATGCCAAAAGTAGTCACAAACACAGCACAACTCTCCTATGTGCCCCCCTGCCACTTCATCCAGAGCACTGGCACGATGCTGGGTCTCTGCCAGAAAAGCAACAGCCCAAGGAAAATGACATTTGCAGGGCAAACTCTGGGCTTCTGCTTGGCTAAAGCTGTGGGGGACAGCCAGCATCCCTGGGAGGAGGCAGAGACAGAAGCTCAGGAGCAAGGTCGCAGGTGGAAAGGACCACTGATGTATTCCTGGACAGGAACAGCAAACTTGTGCTTTTCCACAGGGGACTTACTCCCCCGGAAGAGACTGACTTGGGAGATTCATCCGTCAGGGTATTTAAAACTGGATGGAGCCCTAAGGAATTAAGAGCTGGAAGCCAGCCTGTGCCATCCCCAGGAAATGGCTAGACCTGAGCAGATCAAAACCCATTGCAGCAGCACATCTGGACCTCCAGGAGACATAGACACATCCTCAATGGCTAAGAACTTTCCCACTCAGCAGCAGTGAAGCCTGACACAATCACCTGAGACAGGGCGAAGAAGCAAGAGCTGTCCTGATGCTAATGTACCAACAAGAGATGGGGTTAGAAGAGAAGGAAAACAATCCCAGGACCCATCTTTTACTTGGAATCTTGCAACCAGCTGAAGGCGAGCAGAGCAACAAAGAGCAACACCTCTATAGCAGTAAGAAAGCCACTGGTTGGGACACAGCTGATGCTCCCTGCAGAAGGAACCAAGGACCTCCTCTCCAGCTACCACTCCCTTCCACATCCCTCCACGCAGCAGGCACTGCCAGGAGGGAAAGCACTCACACCATTCAGCAGGAGACAAAAGCAGCAGTGAGAAGGAACATCAAAGTTGTTTTCCCCCCAAAACAGCAAGTATGGGGAGGACACAATGCCAGCTGGGTCAACAATTCAACAGAAATGCCAAAGGCTGAGTTGAGCTTGGACCTCAGAAACTCCAGGCCAGCACAAGCAAGGTCCACAGCTCGTGGGCTGGAGTTAGCCTGGAGCTAAAGTGCAACTCCAGTGCATCCTCAGCTGCTGCCCTGGAGCAGCCCAGCCCAGTGAGCTCGGTACATCCAGCTTTGTGATGGCCCAGGAGCTTCACACAGCGATCTGTCCCCTCTGTCACACAGTGGCCAGGGAGCCACCTTCCAACACCAACACGGTGAGATGCAAAGCAGCTTCAAAGTGCAAAACAGCTTCCAAGTACAAAACACAACTATTTCACTTTCTCCAACTGAACAACTGTGGTTTCTAGTTTCTAAGGAAGTTTTCTTTTAGCCGCTGTCTTGTTTCTTTCTTTCCCATGGCTGGGGTCCGGAAAGAGGAAAGGGACTTTCAGGGGCAGGGAGACATAGTAACACCTACAACACTGCACCGCAGAAAACACCACGCAATGGATTTTCTAGGTGATGAAGACACAGGTCAGGATGGTGGGGAGGGACCAATCACACCATCTGCCCTGCTAAAATGGCAACATATACATTAAAAACAAACAGGTTCTTAAGCGTTTAGATTGTGACTGCTCTGGAAAAAGTCTCCGATGGAGTAGACAGCTGTTGCAGGGACAATACACTGATACACTCATTCTTTCACCAAGGAGAATCAGGCAACAATGTCGACCTGGAGATTTTTGCACTAGAACCAGCCTTGGGTGTGTGTTACACACCCACGTGTGGTGGCAGCCAGCATTATCTCAGGCACCAGAGTCACAGGAGGTCCTTGCCTCGGCACCAACACAGCCTTGCCATGCGACCTTGGGCAAATCACTTCCTCAGTGACTCACTGTTCTTATCCCTCCCGCCACCAAAGTACCAAAGCAAGGCACACACACACATTCCCCGTGTGTGACTGACGGATGGAAGGAGCTGCATGTCATTACTGCGTGCCTGGCATGAAACAGCATTTGGGCAGGGTACCGAGCGGGAGCCACGTTCGCAGCACGGATCCCACAGGTCAAGAACACGCAGCCAGGGTTCCTGCAGCACCACTCCGCAGCCAAAGGTGCTTGTGGTTCTCCTCCGTGCCCTTTGCCTGGCACAGCCAGGACACAGCCCTGTGATGCCGCAGCCTGACACCCTGTCAAACAGCGCTGCCCCCAAGGCGTGCAGACACCGCACACAACAACACAACAGCCTGCCCTGTCATGTAGCATTACTTATGTGTTCAGATATGCATCCTTCTCACATTTCTATTCCAGCAAGTGGTTGCTAGCAGAGCGGAGCTAGAACAAGTTCACCACCTGCTAAAGACACGTCCCTAATACAGAGCAGGGGAGGTTTTGTTACATCGGCTGCTTTCTGCGCGCAAGGAAAACATGTACATGTAGTGTTTCCTCCTCTTTCTTCCAGGCCAACCACATGCCTGGTTTACCTCAAGAGGGAACCGGAGCCCATCGAGTAGGACACCGCAAAGAGAAGGGAGACGTCTCCCCCGACACTCAGGATGGGCTCAGGCAGGAGCGTTTGTTTAAAACACCACGTGAAACGTGGCGAGTTCCAATCCTCCCTGGGCTTTTCACAGCACCGATCCGCCTTGCAAAACCCAAAGCGGCTCCGGCAAAAGCAGACGCGACGCGAGTTAAGTTCTTTGCACCTGGAGGAGAGGAGGGGAGCGAGCAGCTCCGCTCGAGGCACTTCGGTCCTCGAGGAATCGCGGGCGAGGAGGGACGGGGCGGGCGGAGCGAGGCTCGGGCGGCCCGGGGGCAACGTCCAAGGCGAGCGGGGACACGGACAGCGCCCGGCGGGCAGGCTGGGCCGAGACAAGTTGCGGGGCTGGGGCTGCGGGGGCACGGCGGGGACAGCCCCGGGGCTGGGGCTGCGGGGAGCGGGGATGCTGCGGGGCTGGGGCTGCGGGGAGCGGGGACACGGTGAGGAGCGGGGATGATGCGGGGAGCGGGGACGCTGGGGGGAGCGGGGATGATGCGGGGACACAGCGGGGACACGGCGTGGAGCGGGGATGCTGCGGGGAGCAGGAACACAGCGGGGCTGCGGGGAGCGGGGACGGTGCGGGGAGCGGGGATGCTGCGGGGACACAGCGGGGACACAGCGGGGCCATGCCCGGAGCGCGGTGCGGTGCTCCCGGGGGCGGAACAATGGGGCGGCGGCCGTGCGGGGGTCACTGCCTCACTCACCTCGGGCTCGGCGGTGGCTCAGGGCCGG
>JAWWMP010000068.1:6819889-6840030 GCA_035047865.1 Dendrocincla tyrannina | reverse complement strand
CGCTGCGGCGGGCGCGGCGGCGAGCGGAGCGGGCGGGCGCGGGCGGGGGCGCCGTGGCGAGGGCGAGGCGCTGCGGGCCGAGTGCTCCTTTCTCCGCCGCCGGAGCCTGAATAATCATTTGGAGAAACAGGATCATTCACTTTCCTCCGAGCCGGAGCCAGGCGCTGCCCTGTCAAAATAAAAGCCCCGCGCGCGGATTAACCGCTTCCTGGTCGCGGGCGCCCCGCCGGCCGCACGGCGGCAGCGCCGGGCATGGGGAGAGGGAGCAGCGGGCACTGGGGACCGGCATCGGGGACCGGGATCGGGGATCGGGAACAGGCATCAGGGACCGGCATCACCGGGCACTGGGGATCGGCATCAGGGACCGGGATCGGGGATCGGGATCACCGGGGATTGGGGATCACCGGGGATTGGGGATCACCGGGCACTGGGGACCGGCATCAGGGACCGGGAGCACCGGGCATTGGGGACCGGCATCAAGGGACCGGGAGCACCGGGCATTGGGGACCGGCATCAGGGACCGGGAGCACCGGGCCTTGGGGACCGGCATCAGGGACCGGGAGCACCGGGCACTGGGGATCGGCATCAGGGACCGGCATCTCCAGGCATTGGGGACCGGGATCAGGGATCGGGATCAGGGATCGGGGACCGGCATCAGGGACCGGGATCACCGGGCATTGGGGATCGTGAACAGGCATCAGGGACCGGGTCCACAGGGCATTGCGGATCGGCATCAGGGACCGGGATCACCGGGCATTGGGGACCGGCAATCGGCATCAGGAACTGGGGATCGGCACCAGGGATTGGGGATCGGGGATCGGCATCAGGGACCGGCACCACCGGGGATCGGCACCACCGGCGGGGACCAGCACCAGGGACCGGCACCGGGGACCAGCATCAGGAACTGCCACCAGGGACCGGCACCGGGCACCGACACCAGAGACCGGCACCCGGCACCGGCACCAGACACCAGCACCACCAGCGGGGACCGACACCACCACCGGGGACCGGCACCAGGGACAGCACCAGGGACCGGCACCGGGAACTGGCACCAGGGACCGGCACCGGGGACCGGCACCGGGGGCGGACACTGACGCCGACCGGCACCACGGCCGGGGAGCGACCGGCGCCCTGCCATCCAGGTGTCGCACACCCACGCGTCTGACACACGGGTCCCAGCACCGCCGGGAGCTGCAGAACTGCATCCCACACCTCCCAGCGACAGCGGGGGGGCTGCTCCTGCTGAGCATCCTTCTGCTTTATCACCTGGAGCACTGGCCCGTTCTGCTCGTGCTGCCCTCCAGCCTCACCGTGCCGGGGAGGTCCCACACCTGGCCCCCTTTTTGCCTTGTCTCCCACAGCCTACGCAGGGTTGGACTTTTAATAATCCTTGTGGGTCACTTCCCACTGAGAATATTCTATGATTCTACGCAGGAGACACAAGGACTGGCCTCAGCACGCTGGGAAGGGCAGCACGTTGCTGTCTTTACCCACAAGTTTTCCAGGCATTAACCACCCTCCTGCCTTGAGCAACAGCCTCCTTGGGCAGGACCCGCACAGCGCACACGCACACCAGGCTATGGAGCCAGCCCGCCCGCTCCTGGACGATGCCAGCAGCATCCTAGTCAGGACGTGTCACCTTCCTGCCTGAAGCGCACCAGCCTCCCAAGAGGTGGAGTCGGGAGGAGAGGGCTGGAACCAGGGGACCACTTGGCAGCATCCCCGAGAGCTGTAGAGCTGGAGGGGACGCGGAGACAAGCGACCAAGCTCCGCTGACGGGAGGCGGCGATCGCGGTTGAAAATTAGCACACATTCGCCTCCTGTGCTCACAGGGCCGGGAGCAGAGGCGGTGCGGGACGGGGATGGAGACAGGGATAGGGATGGGCGTGGGGACGGGGATGGGGATGGGGATGGGGATGGGGATGGGGATGGGGATGGGGATGGGGATGGGGATGGGGATGGGGATGTGCCCCGGTGCGGGAGAGAAGGGCGGTGCGTCGGAGCCCCCCGCACCCCCGTTCTCCACAGGCACACTGTGCTGCGGCGGGACCCAGAGAAAGAAGGGAGGGAGGGAGGGAGGGAGGAAGGGAGGGAGGCACGGCTGTTTCCAGCCCCAAGGGAAGGACGCCACATGGGTCTGTGCAGGCGCCTCTTTGGTCGCTCGTTTGCAGAAGTGCCTGTGGAAAGCACCCGAGGCCGGAGCAGACAGAAGGGGTGGGCTGCGGATGTTCTGGGTTTTCCCGTGGGGGATCGCAGACTTGCATGAGTGGGCAGGCACTGGGGACCCCTTTGCATCGAGCATCGTTTGCTTACACCAGCCACCCAAGGGGGATATACCCCCTCCAGGGGAGTGCTGAGGCCATACATCTCCCTGCCTCTCTGGTGAGCTCCCAAGTGCCTCATCAGCAAGCAGTGACATATTTTCACACTTTCATCCTCCCTAGTAGCAGCACTGGGCTTGTGTCCCTGCAGACAGCATGCACAGGCGTGGCGGGTTAAAGATAGTGCCCAGTGACCACTGTCTGGCACAACAGATTGGTGCCAGGGGCAGACAGGCAGCTCCTTCCATCCAGCCAGGTGTGGTGCAGAGGTGACACACAGAGTCACCTGTCCTCCAGGTCCCTGGCTGCCTCTCCCTCCCTGCTCCTTCCCTGCAACTTCCTGGGCTTTCTACATCACAGCCCCTCACATCTCTCCCAGCCTGTGCACATGAAAGTGGCAAAGCAAGACTGGGAAAGGTCAGCAGGAGGACCAGTCACTGCCGGCTCAGCGCTGAGCCTGTCTTTAATTAACATCTGCCGGGCTAGCTGCTCTCCCTGCACTTGACTCCGACTTCCAGTCTCCCCTTCCCTCCTCTATCATTACGCCCACGCTAGGAGAGACAGAGAAGGGAGGAGATGGTGAAGCAGAGTCCTTGGAGCTCCTCAAAGCCTCTCTCTGCCAACACCACCACGGCAACAGCTCATCCCAGGAGCTGCCTGGTACAGCAGCACCTTAGCAAGCCCCTAGCCAAGATGCCCAGGCTGGCTAAGCGTCCCTCCCTTGCATGGGGTTTTCCTGACTTTGGGCCACAAAATATACACCCAACACACACACAAAAAAAGTCTTCCTTCCAAACTAGTCAAGGACCAAGAGGAAGCCATCTGTGACAGTGACTCCAGCCTTCCCTGGGAAGAACTGGGACCAGCTACCCAGAAGCTCCTGACACATTCTACCTCTTTGGGATGCAAAGAATTTTGGGCTACAGGGTAACAAGGATTGGCTTTGTCCTGTCTTGTGTGGAGTACACAGAGACTAGTCTCAAGCCATCTCCAAGGCTCTGGGACTTTTTCATTCCCATTGGCTCTCCAGAACACCAGCCCCCAAGCTCAGACCTTCACAAGACCCCTGTGGATAAGGCCTTCATTATAATTATGAATATGATTAATTAGGTCCAATTAAATATACTGGAAATAACGATGTGACTCACAGTTAGCTGGAGCTGCCTCTTTGCGAAGCATTTCCCCAGTGGGTCGCTCCAGTCCCAGACCAATCCGCAGCAGAGGCCCCAGAGATGGAAGAGCCCAGATGAATTGGGCTGAAAGAAACTAGTCTGGAGCTGTGAAATGCCAATTTCAGAAGCAGGTCTCTGCTGATCCATGTAGTTACAGACCTGATGGCGTGTCCAGTATTAAATCCACAGACCTGGCACACCTCCTGTGTTCTCCCAGAAAGGCAAAGGTCCAGCAAGAAGATGGAAGAGGGCATATTACTGCTGCTGAGGTAGACTCTGTCCTAAAACCATCTTTTCCTCTCTTCCCATGCTCCCCTCTGTCCTGCCCATCCCTAGGCAGACTCCTGACCACAGTACCCTCTTCTCCCCATCAGACACTGACACGGATTCTATCCCACAGCCTCATGAGTCCCTGATGTGCCTCCATCTCCCTTGGACTGCATCACAGTGTCTCAGTCCCACTTCTGTTTTGATGGCACCACAAAGCCATCACTCAGGGAAAGGGGGAAAAAGCCATCCCAGGAGAGGCCCAGGTCTGTGCCCTGCCCTGCAGCCAGTTGGGGAAGAATGGGCTCCCTCATTTCATGCCGTTGGAGTTCGAGTAGGGCTGCTGCAAGGAGCCTGTGCTACCTCTGCAGCTGCCTAGGCAGTCTGTGCCATTGGCTAGATGGACCTGGACAGAATCAGAAGCGCCCAGTTTGGATTCTCCTTTTAAATGGGATCCCAGCTCATTTCCTTCTTAGCCCATTTCCTTATTAACTATCACATCTTCAGCAGACCAACACTGTTCACCCACTGCATCCAGAAGAAACTGGCAAATGCAAAGAAAACACGTGAAGTGACACAGCAAGCCAGCCAGCCACAGTCTCATGCTCAGCATCCTCACGCCAAGGCTGGGCACTGGCCCCCCTCCATACACTGGGATTTTCCTTTGCTGCAGTCCTAAAGGCAAAACACAGCCTGTGCTGGGCACCAAGGGAGAATTTAATCAAACTGAGACATCCTCTTTCCAAATGAAAATATGCTGCTGTAGCCACAGCACAGATGACAGACCATCATCTAGCAAAGACAAACGCCAGACGCAGTTCCAGGATCACAAAGATACCAGGACTTGGGATCCTGGGCACCCAACTATTGCTGCAATGCCTGATGCACCCAGGATTGCCTCTCTGGGTGCAGGCACGATGCAGCTCTTCCAGCCTTCTTCCCTTCTTGAGACTCCTGTACACCCCAGCGCCAGCCTTATCTCCCAACACCCCTGGGGAAGTCATCCCAGGTCCACGTAGTCCTGATGCTGCTGGAATGCTGGCATGGCAGATGAGCTTCACTCACACCACAACCGCCTGACCTCAGGTGGCCTTTGCTACCTGTTCTAGATGTATTTGGGCTGTTTTGTGCGTGACCCCGGCTTGGCTGCCCCTGGTGTGGGGACACTGCTGCTGTCCAAACAGCAAACCGAGGAAGCGCTGATGTTTACTGGCACTGGAGCCACCCGGTAGGGCCGGGAGAGCCGGAGCCCGCCGGGCATCCTGAGGGACTCGGCATCCTGTGGGACTGGGCATCCTGCGGGATTGGGCATCCTGCGGGACTGGGCATCCTGAGGGGCTGGGCATCCTGTGGGACTGGGCATCCTCCGGGACTGGGCATCCCGTGGGACTGGGCATCCTGTGGGGCCGGGTATTCTGCGGGACCGGGCGTCCTGCAGGGCCGGGCACCGCGTCTGTGGAGGGGGCTCGAAGGGTTAAATCGTTTAGCGAGGCCACCAGCGCGATAAACGCGTCCATCGGCGGAGCCGGCGCCTCCCACCGCCCCCGGGGTCGGTCTGGGAGGGGCGGGCGGGTGTCGGCGGCGGGGACTCTTATCCTGATACGGCGCCTCCCGCCGAGTGCGGGTCTGCAAACACCGGGCGGCGGGACCGGCTGCGCGGCCGCGGCCACACAAAGCGCGGGGCTCGGCGGGGATGCGGGGCTGCCCGCACCAGCGCCGGCATCTCCCGCCCCGGAGGAGGCAGGAGAAGGCAGCACGGGCAGCATCGGGGGTGATGGGGAAGGCTGGCGGCTCCCGGAGATCCCTGTGCGCTCCGACAGCGCGGCCGCGGAGCGGGGACTGGCACGGCGGGGCCAGGGGAAGCCTCGGTGGGCACCGCAGAGAGCACACACCGTGCGTGGTACACACCGCACACACCGCACAGAGCACACACCGTGCGTGGTACACACCGCACACACCGCACAGAGCACACACAGTGCGTGGTACACACCGCACACACCGCACAGAGCACACACCGTGCGTGGTACACACCGCACACACCGCACAGAGCACACACCGTGCGTGGTACGCACCGCACACACTGCACACCACACACCACACACACATCACACACCACACACACTGCACACCCAGCACACACATGGGACATCACACACCACGCACCGCACATACCACGCACACGTGTGCGGGGCAAACGCACATCGCAGACGGGCGGGTCTCTCACGCAGATGTGCCCGCGATGGATGCTGGCCACTGACACTCGCTCTGCAGGCACTCATGAGTCTGTGCAGCCACAAACAGGAGGAGCAGAGCACGGCAGAGGGGCGCCAGCCCTGGAGACACGCTGCAGAGCAAGCACCGTCCAGCCTGTGGTGCGTAGTATCAGGGGATAAGGAGACAGTCAAGCAAGGTGCAAGAACAGCTGCTGTCACCACTATTATAGTCTTAGGTTGAACTAGGAATGGAGTAATCCCTACCTTTGGTTTATTTACTCAGTGCCTTCATCTCCAGAAAGCTCCTGGAAACCTGTGTCAGTGACTTGCAGAGCAGAGATCAGGAGAGTTCTCAGAGAGGTCACCAGCCTGACACAAATTCAATTTTATTCAATGTCTCTATTAGTATTTGGGGTCACTTGAACTCACCACTCTGTAAATTGGGTCATAAGAGGAAAAGTTAGCAAGTTGCTGCCTTGTGTCTTCTGCTAGCATGACAAGAATTTATGTTGGTGATAGCTCAGACTACCACTTGAAACCCCCATTCCCACATGCAGTCTCTGTTCCCAAGACAGTCATGTGCATCTTGGTATATGCAAGGCCTCAACCACACAAATCTCCAGCTTGGGGAAGAGCCTCTCCCACATCATCTCGGGGGCACAGGGTTTTGCAGGGAAGCAGGGCACATACCCTGGCACAAAGGGCTGACACAGCCAGCCTCACCTGCATCCACACACAGCTGCCTGGCCAGGCCCAAGTGCCCTGTGTGCTCCAGTGAGGGTGACCACAGGCTCTACCTGTGTGTTCAGGCTCTGCTCCCAGGGTTTTCACCCAGCCCTTTTTCATCTACACCTCTGTCTCCCAAAACACACATGCATTTATGCAGGGCCTGATGCTACTCCCAGGCCAGAGGTGCTGAGCACCTCATCCAGCTACTGCAAGGACTCTACAGAATTTGGGATAAGAAAAACATCCTCGTTGCCAAAATCACCCCATCCCTGACCAGCTACTTATCACTTGCATACTTGTCCAGTGTCTAATCATGCTTCAGATACCTCCACCTGCCCTCTGCATCCATCCTACAGACTCAGAGGCACCCTCAAACCCCAGCCTGGCCTTGCCACAGTGCCCAGCGTGGTGAGCTGGGTGTGGAGCCTGGCTGCCTCTTGCCACGCTCCTCCTCTCCAGTGTCAGTGCTTAATTAAACCCCTGCTCTGGTACCTGCTGCCCCTACACAGAGGGCCGGCTGCTCCAGCCTTGGGAGCACTCCTGGATCCCTTGCTGCGTGGGCAGAGGGATGGGGAGGGCACAGGGGGGAGACAGAAAGGACCCCCACTCTGTGACCCTCCCACCGCTGCCAATCCAGGGGACACGCAGCTGGGGAACAGCGAGACCCTCCTGGGGGACAGCAGGACAATCCCAGGGGACAGCAGAACCCTCCCGGGGGACAGCAGGACCATCCCGGGGGACAGCAGGACCCTCCTGGGGACACAGGGCCGGGGGACAGCAGGACCATCCTGGGGGACAGCGGGACTCTCCTGGGGGACAGATGGTCCATCCCGGGGGACAGACGGACCATACCAGACGACACACGGCCGGGGGACAGCAGGACCCTCCCGGGGGACAGCAGGACCCTCCTGGCGGACAGTGGGACCCTCCTGGGGACACAGGGCCGGGGGACAGCAAGACCCTGTCGGGGGACAGCAGGATCATCCCAGGGGACACCGGGACCATCCTGGGGACAGCAGGACCCCCCGATGGGACAGCAGGACCCTCCTGGGGACAATGGGACCCTCCCGGGGGACAGCAGGACCCTCCCGGGGGACAGTGGCGCCCCCTGGGGACACAGGGCCGGGGGACAGTGGGACCCCTCTGGGGACAGTGGGACCCTCCTGGGGACACAGGGCCGGAGGACAGTGGCGCCGCCTGGGGACACACGGCCGGGGACAGTGGGACCCTCCCGGGGGACAGACGGACCCTCCTGGGGACACACGGCCGGGGACAGTGGCGCCGCCTGGCGGACACGGGCGGGGTCGCCGCTCCCCCGGCGGGGCAGGGCGGACACGTCCCCGCACCGCCCCGGTCCTTGTGCGGCTCTCACCGCCGGCAGGTTGTCCCCATGTACGACCAGCACGACCTGGGACTTGGAACCCCATAAAACACGTTGCCTTTATTGTATTTCCGCTGCTTCCTCCGCCGGAGGATGCAAAGGAGGTGCAGGCATCTGCGGGGCCGTGCATGACAGAACAGCAGCGTGTGCGCGGCAGAAGGGGATGTTTTAATTAAGAGGAAGAGGATAGACCGTGGCTCCGGTGACAAATGCCAAGCGGAGCTTTAACACCCAGGCGCAGAAGCAAGGAAATGGATTTCCACAGTATGCAATACATCCTCTGCGTCTAGAATATGAGGAGCTAAACAAACCCTCCATCCCCGCCAGCAGCAGGGCTGTACAGCTGGCACCTCAAGCACAGAATCAATTAGATTGGAAAAGACCTCTGAGATCATCAAGTCCCACCTATGAACACCACCATGTCAACTAGAGCATTACACCAAGTGCCATGTCCAGTCTTTAAACACCTCCAGGGACAGTGACTTCACCACCTCCCTGAGCAGTCCAGTCACCCTTTCAGTTGTAATCACCCTTTCTCTAAAGAAATTCTCCCAACTGAAACCTCCCTGGCACAGCTTAAGACTATCCCCTTTAGACCGTTAGATCATGCCTTCCTGCACAGATGGCCCTTCTTGAACACCCCTGTAACAGGTACCTTAACACACTCCACAGCTGCCCTTAATAAGGTGTAGACACTGAGAACCAAGTGATCTCCCTGGTGGGAGGCAACACCAGGGCTGTAGGAGGGCTGTGTGTCCGGCCACAGGTAACAAGATCAGCATCCACCTGTTGGCATCACTGTCTGGCTGGACTTTGGGGGATTTGAACCAGGATGGTTGATCATTCCTTCCATACAGGACTGCAGGTAGGAATCCACTTCAGTACTAAACCCCTGATCATTTTGCTGCTAAGTCATGCTCAAGAGTCTGAGAGGAGCTGAGCCCTGTCATAGGAAATCCTGTGTCGTGCTGTTCAGTCCATTTCCTTTCTGCCTTCTATAGGTACTCTGGAGTCACAAGTGCTCCTTTTGTGCCAGACTTTCAGAGACTTTCAGACAGGACCTGCTCTACAGATTGCAAAGAGTCAAAACAGGGATCTCAAACCTCACTCTCCTTTTGAATGGAGGAAGTTGTATTGAGTGCCCGAATCAAAGACCGTCTATACAGTTTGTGCCAAATGCAGTCCAGTCCCCCAAGAGAGATGTCTTTTCTCAATCCAGTTGAATATTGTGCCTCTTTTGAAACCTGACCTCCAGTTAAGAATGACCATTTGGTTACATCTTGTATTTTGGGACCGGTGCAGCATTCTGACAGAGTGTTATGGTACTGGGGATGTCCTGGAGACCCACAGGGCTGCCCTGCTACCCCCCATTAAGTCAGGCCAACCTGCAGTTCCCTCTGCTGGGATATTGCTGCCAGGTAAAGGATGGCAGCAGACGTGTGCAGGAGCTGCTGGCACCACCTGTGGCTCCTCATACAGCTGGCCCTGCAGAACAAAGGTGGGTGGGCTCAGGAGATCCTTTTACCCTTGGGGGGCTTCTCTTTTCAGCAGGCTGCCTGGGAGCTGGGGAGTGCTGCCCTGGGGTCTGCTCTCCTTTGTCCCTGACAGCACAGTGCAAATCCACATCTGCATGGCGCTGCTGAAGCATCCTCTCCCTGTCATGAAATATTCATGCCCGCCTCCAAAAGGGCTCCAGCACAGCACAGCAAATCTGTGTGTCCCTCTGAAGAGAGGCAATCTGTGCTGCAGAGTGTGGCCACGGGCTCTGCTGTGAGGTCAAGCCAGATCCAGACAGCTGATCTCTGTCTTTGAGGAAATAAAACAGAGATAAAAAGAAGCAGCAAAACCCCAGGAGGTGCTTTTGAGACTTAACGCTTTCCAGGCTGGGAAGCATCGGCAGAGTCTGCAGTGAGCAGCTCACGAGAGTTGGGTCTACAGAGCAGCCCAGATGCTGAAATTCTTTCTCAGGCTGGGAAGATTGTTCCCAAGCCTGGGAACCCTGCTTGGAACAGGCTCTGCTGCTGTTGGATTTGCTGGTTAAGTCCACCTGATGCTGGAGTGGCTGTGCTTCTCCTGGCATTATTGAAAGCTGCCTTGATTTTGCTCTGCAGAGTGCAAGTCCTTGCTAGAATATCACGGTGGAGTACTCACTCTCCCCTGTGGGTGGAGTAGGATAAATCTTGGGCCTCACAAGTTACTACTTCCTTTTTTTTTTTTTTAATGTTCAGGGCATTTTTGAGCCTCCTACTCATTTATGGTTAAGGTGTCAGACAGTGAAAGTAATATATTGCATCAATTATAGATAGAGAGACTGCTCTACTCCAGGGAAAGTTTCTGAACTGGGAGTGTGGGGAGGCAGGACTCCCTCAGTGATCCTCACGAGCCTCATTGTGCCGGGGGTACCTCAGCTCCCTGGGTGGTTCTGGAGCAGTGTGAAGAGCTGCACAGGGAGCTCTCTGGGCAGGTGCTGAGGTGAGAAGAGGATTCAGCACTTGGGCACACGGTGCAGGTGGTGTCTGAGCAGCCTGGCCGGGCTGGCGGATGCAACTGGTTCATTTGTTCCTCCCTGTTCATCTCCCTGATAATCCGATTTACATTCCCTTTTCTTCCCCTGGATCCTGCTGTTACCATGGGAACTATGTTCACAGTTGCTGTTCATTGGCTTCTGGAAAAACTCCTTTTTCCCTTTTCCCCCTGCCTCTTTCCCTTTTTCCATCTTGGACAAGGAGCTGTGGCTGTCAGAGGATGGTGAACCTTTCAGAGTTTCTGATAACTGGGATAAAGGCAGTGGCTGGAGGGAGGATTTGGGGGAATATGGCAAGACTGTTAGTACTAGATGAAGTAATTCAGTTCATGTCATCTTTAGCTTGGTCTTTTCTTCATCCCACCCCTATGAAAGGAGTTCTGGACACAGTGAGTTCACAAGTCTGCCCATTTGCCCAAGGGCCTCTCTTGTTTAGTCTCTATCTCTCAATAAGCCAGTGCCAGTGTGGTACATATTATGCTCTTTCTTGTAGCCAAGGGCTATCCTGCCTGTTTCTGCAGGAAAGCTGGCGTGGCGACTGCAGTGTGGTTGAGAGACAGGCAGGAGATGCTGCTCCCAGCTCTTCACTGTCACCTTCTTGTTGCCTTTTGCTTTGTCCAGAAAATTTATGCTTTGGCATCGTAGATTAAAAGCATGCACGGGAAGTTGCAAACAATTGCAATGCTACCTGTTAAAGAATTGCCATTTGTTTGCTTCTTTGTTCCTTAAGTAACTGTGCCTTGGTGTTTTCCAGTGTAGCATATTCACTTAAATTGGGCAAGAGGTTGCATTTGAAGGAGGAGGGGGCAGTGGCAGAGGGGAGGAGCAAGATTTCAGCAATGGAGGAGCACAGCTCTGGAAGTTAATTGAGACAAAACTGCTACACTTTTCTTGGACAGGAATTCGAGTGGGAAGTGTTTGTAACTGCCAGTGCAGTTCTCCTCATACCCAGTTCTTCCACACGAGGTTGAGCTGTTAAGCGTTGACAGTGCATCTGTTAAGATTGGCTCTAGAAACCAAATGTTCTTGAAAATAGAGAGAGAAAAACATGCTGTGCTTGCCTTTCATCTTCCCAGCCATCCAGCTCCCAGGTCCATGGAGAAAAGCCACGTGGAGCAGCCCATGCACACGCAGATGGCCCAAGAGTGGCCATGTAAAGGACTCCCGTGTGTGAAAGGTGCAGCAGGCTGAGGAACAACAGGTTCCCTGAGGATGGCAAGAGTCAATGAAAGGATGGCACAACCTCAGGCTTCTTTCTACTGACAATAAAGGCTTCAAGGAAAAGTCCAAAAGATCTCCGGGAAGAGCTCTTCCCAATATTTCATTTTCCTCTCCCGCTTTGTGTTTTCTTTTTACAGCTGCATTTCTGTCCTACCTCCCATGGCAGCTACCTTGGCCTTAGAGCAAACAGTGAGCCTGCTTCCTCAGAAAGATCCTGCACCCAGCAAATAGCACTGGGATCGCCACGGACTGCAAGCACTAGAAGAGAACTTCCTGGGAAAGATAGGAGTATGATCTTCCTCTAAGTTCAGAAAATCTTTTCATCAGAGGAAGGAAAAAGAAATAGAAAGGCCAATGCAGCCTCCATACTTGACTCTCTTTAATTAGTAACCATCTGGCTTTGAGAAGAGCTGTCAGCCAATGTAGAGCATTTGGCAAGATCCCTCAGCTGCTGCTCTCCTAATGTCAATTCTTCTTGGAAATGCTTTAAGCCCCAAGATGCCAAAAGGAAATGAAAAGCAAAACAGAGTGCACAAGAGTGAGGAGGAAGAGCAAGGATGCTGTACAGCCCAGTGGACAGAGCAAGACATTCCTCAGTTCCACCTCTAGGTCAGGGAGGAAACTCCAAACCCTCCTGGGCATCCAATAGCTGGGAAACCTCCCACCCACCCAGCCACGTGGAAGGAACCACAATACTTTGAGCACCATATTGCAAACACGCCATTACAAATCCTTCGACATTTTTGGTAAGTCTGGCTGCTCAACTCAGTGTCCTGGCCCAATTCCAATCTTGACAGTGACTTTCTGTCTCCCAAAATTCCCTCACTTTAATTTCTTTGTCCCAGCTACTGTGTGATGGTGCTGTGTGGCTGCTGCTCCAGCACAGTGTTCATCCACTAGGAAAGACACAGATAATCTTACAAATCTAATCCATTGTGCTTGGCAGACGAGAGCTGCATCGCTCTTCCTCAAGTTTTGCCCTGGTTCTGCTCTGCTGTTTTCAGGGAAGCAAAGCTGGGCAGCAGGAGCTGGGCTGCAGCATTTTCGTGAGCGCTGCCTCCCTCATTAACATGCAGCACATGGCTCCAGCAGCTTTTAGATTACTCCTTCCTGACTCTGGGACATCATGTGTGAGTCACAGGCTTGCACACTCGCTTCCCCTCATCCCTGTGAGTCCCCAGCACACAGCAAATTATATTTCCAGCAGTTCCCTGAATTTCTGTGTGCAGACAACAACCTTCTCACTTTTGCAAGGAAGCAGAGCTATCCTCTACTCCCCCAAACAGCATCAGACACACATGGGCCACCATCCTATTTCCTCAGAGATGCATTCAAATTCTGCACCACCTTCTCACAGGCAGGTACCTCACACTCCCCTACACTCACACCCTCTCTACTCATTTCCACCCTGCTTCCCATATGTTGCTCCAGCTTCCCATGCGTGGCTTCAGCTTCCCATAGGCATGTGTAGAAGGCAGCTCCTTTCTCCAGACCATGGTAACAGGGTTCTGGCACAGCTGAAAGAGAGGAGGATCCCCTTGTTAAACACATTAGTGCCCCACTACAAAGAGGATAGATATAGTTTCCAAGTGGCAAGAGTCTGAGACCCAAACCTGTCAGGTTCTCCCACTGTACCTGCCCTATCAGAGGGTATACAGCAGAGCTATAATCTCATTGACTCCTGACCTGTGAGGAAAAAGCAAGCATAAAACTCCTTATGAGAGCATCTAAAACCACCAGGCACCTGCAGCTGATTAGACACCTTGCACGTTTCCAGAGGGCCACATGAGCAGGTTTCAGCTGCCCTGATGTGCACAGAGCTGTGGGATATCCTCACCTGCTGTCCCAGGAGCTGCCCTAGACTCGTGCTTGGCTGGGACAGCCACTGCTGATGGCACAGCAGGAGCTCAGGAACTCCCTCACAACCACCTCTTTTCAGAGGATGAGTGGACTGATCTGACGCTCAAGGTCTGAAAATCCCCATGCAGGGAAGAGGGAGGTGCCTAGGCAGGCCAGAGAGAAACACTCATGGGCCATCAGGCCTGGACTACAGTCAATTTACACCAAGGAACCAAAAGCAAAAGGTTGTGGATACTGTTCCTCTTTTCAGGTTCCCAGCCTTGGCTTTTCCTTCCCACTGCACTCCACTCAAAGCCACGGGAACCTCTGTGCAAAACTTCCCTCTCCCATGCCTCTCCTCCCAAGCCTTTCTTCCAAGCCGATTAGCATTATGCAAAGTGCCCAACTGACGATGTCAATGAGACTTCAGGCAGAAATCCATCTATTCCTCCCCTCCAGCTCTTAATTAACATGTGGACTTTAATTACATTTCCCGTTTTCATGACAAAATATGTCTCTCTCCTGAACTTGTCCCTCCCCGAGATCATTATGAGAGCTCTTAAGAATAATCACTATCATCTGTCAACCCTGAGAGTGAGCAGGGGGCACCTGCTCCATCTTCCCAAGTTACCCCATCCCACATAGCCCCCGGTCACTCAGTCCTTGGAGAGCCACATGCTCTGGTCCTGTGCCAGTGGAGAGGGGTGGAAGCAGTGCTAGCAGGTTGGCATGACATACTGCCAGGGCTGGAGAGTGCCTGAAGGCTTTGGCTGCAGTGAAGGACATTACAATTCAAGGGTGCACACAGAAACAAAGTCAGTTTGGAGAGGTATTAGGGATTCTCTTGTTTTCAAAGGTAAGGATGGGCCACCATTCTGTTGAAGCTCTATCCTCACTGTCTGTAAAAGGCATAGCAAACACTGCTAGGGGGCTTTGCAGTAACAGTCAGCTGGCTCATAGACCTTGGCAGTGAAAAAATCAGGAAAACTTCCTAATAACCTCCCCATTCTCAGTGATTCAGCCACTAAAAAAGCAATCACCTTAGTAAATCACAAAGAGCCATTCCCTAGGAGGAAGTGAAAATTGAGGAATCAGTCCCTATCCATCCTGATGGGAGCAGGAGCTGGTGCAGGCAGGTCTTCACAAAACTCAGGCAGTTGTCTAAAGGTGACTCAAACCTCTACCACTCTCCTCACAAGCCTGGGAACCTCACTCAGATGAAATCTGCCCTGGCAGGAAGGCTGAGTCCTGCACTACCTCGACCCTGTGTCTGCAAACTCAACATCAGAATCAGCTCTCAGATTGACTGTTTTATGTGAATGTGCAAAATTCACCAAGCAGCTGGTGGCTTTGTCCACTCACAGAGGTCTGGGAAATGAGGGTTTTCCTTAGTTGTTACTTGACCCCTCAGATTTTTAGTGCTCCTCAAAGACACTCTCTATCCCTCCCAGCAGCAAACAGTAAGGGAATATTGAACTGAATACCAAGCTATGCCATGTTTGCTTTAGTTTGCAGACAGACAGAAAACAGTGAGCTGCCCACCTCTTCTATTGTCGAGTTCTAAAGAATTAGCAATACCCCAGATACAGAGCAGACACGACATCAGGCTCTTGGGGCAGAGACATTGAAGGCAGCGTCAAGGTGATCACAACACAAATGACTGTAACTATGGCCCAGACACAGTCCACAAGGCAAAGACTGCATGATCCAAACGTACAGCTAAGAGCATCATGCATAATTTGGATAGAAAGAAGAGCTCCCAGCAGAGCTCCATGCAAGGGCAGCAAGCATGTCACAAGCACAGACAGTGTGCCTGCTGCTTGCAGAAGATCCTATTCCTCCTCACAGTCACACAGTGCAAGAAAACCAAGCTAATTGCCCAAGCAAGAGAGTGTTGATAAGTGTGGCAGAAGGGAGACGATGCCCCTTTAAATGTGACTAAAGTGTTGTCAATGGATCTGCCATGGTAGAGGAGTTAATCCCCCCCAAGCCCCTCTCAGCCACCGTGATGGGATAATTAGATGCGAGGGCTCAGCACAGATGATGCTCCAGTCGCTTAGCAACTAATGGTTTCCAAGGAAACAGCAAAGCACAGCCTTCGGAGCAGCAAGTGAGCAGTGCAGCAGGGCAGGGAAAGATGCCTTAAACTCCTGCACTGATCCTCTCCTTCAGAATCACTCAGAGGCCTCGAGGTATTAAGGGAATAAGAAGGGGGTGCCTTAAAGATACAATATCCCTGTTTCAAGCAGCAGTACTAAGAGAAGGGGCTTTTTTCAGACTAAACTTTCACTGACATGGTCCTTCTAATCTCACTGACTCTCCACTAGCAGGACAAGCAAGGCTGAATCACACAGAGCGGTGTCACACAGAGGCTCATGCCCCAACACATGGGTTATCCTTCTATTGGCAGCTGAGTGCAATTCCAGCAGCAGTTCTTGCACCTGGGGGGTAAGAGGTGAAACACACGCAAGCACAAATGTGTTTTCATTTTCAGCACTGTCACATAAGCAGCCATGTATAGGCATCCAGCCTGGCTCTGAACCAGCAGGCAAAGGAGGTTTCCTTCTGATTCTGCAGCTTCACAGCATACACAGAAGTGACACCACCTATATGTGGCATGGAGAGTTTCACCAGAATAGCAGAGATCAGATTTATTAATCTCAACCCAAGACTGTCATCTGGTACTTCCTTCAACATACCAATTCCTGCTGCTTTATTACTGCTGCTGCCTGCACTGAGTGAGCATCCCACTGTTTCTGAGCATCGCAGCCACGACCTGCAGCACCTGCACGGAACACCACGTGTGCTGTGCAGCTGCACGGCACGATCCCATCATCTCATGAGCTGAGCAGAGACAAGTTCTGTTCGTATTTCGATGGGAGAGCTCTGGGACACTGAGAGGGGGCTGTTGGTGCAGTATTAGGTGGTCTTTATCACCCTCACATGAGGAAGGGATGGCCTGCATTACAGCCTGCTTGCACTTGACAGCCCTATGTGTCAAAGCTTTGCAAACCTCTCAGGTGCTGATGGCACAGAAGGAGGTCTGGAAACTCACATTGCAAAAGCAAGCCCTGCTTTCCTGCTCTCCCTCCAGCCCTGCACTTGTGACACAGGACGAGGCATCCCTTTCAGAGACGGCCAGCAGGCACTGCTTTTCTCCTTTCCTCCCCAATGGGAGGAGACTGGCAGCATGACCTCGCTTGTGTGCCATCTCTTCTTGGCAGGAGATGGAGACCAGGGCAGAGCCCTCCCTCGGGCAACATCTCTGCTGGGAGATGGCACATACTGCTGGTGAGGGGCAGCCAGGCTGGGCTCTGGAACCCCTGCAATTGCCAGTCAACTCACAGACAGTCTGTGGCTCCTTCCTCCCCTCCCTGCAAACTGGGGGGTGCTGGTTGTGACACCCAGGAGGGATGGAGCATCCCATCACCCAGCCTGCACAGACTGGCCAATTTAGCCACCAGCCAGGTGCCCTCCCTGGAGTCCTGTCCTGATCCACCCAGTGCTTCAGGAAGGTACCGGAGCAGAGACGCCAAAAAAGTTCCAGGCCCTTTCAGACTCTGTCCCCTATGGCTTTCAAAGGGGGAAATCAAAGGGAAATGCCGTGCTTTGTTCTGCAGAGGAGAGGCAGGAAAGGTGAGCAGCGATGAGCCCTGGCAGAACCAGTTGCTTCAATCGTCCGCCAGCTCACCTTTGAAGTGGTTTTAAAAATCAGGGAGGAGGGGCAGAGACCCAAGTTCAGCTCTTTTACTGCAACTTCACAGAATTTGAGGACGTGGGGGGTACGAGGCTGCCTTTCCCCCACCAGAAAAATAGTGTATCCACTCAGAGAGTAGAGAATACGGCTAATAAGAAAGGCTGTGATGCTCAACAAGTACATGTGTGGTGTTCTCACATCCCGAGGAGGCTCTGAACAGCTATGATGGCAGCAGCACCTACCTAGGGTACCATCAGAGACACACCAGGCATCTGCAGAATAACCAGGCCCCCTGACACAGCCCCTGGTCCCATGCAACCATCTCTCACCAGGTCACAGCCTTCTGCCTGTCTCATGTTCCCTGCCCTCAAACTGCACTTTCCCTGTTGCCTCTCTTTAACAGAAAAGGCTGGTTTTAACCCCAGCCCGTGCAAATCCGGGGAGCTCTTTCTATATTACAGTCACAGCATCAGCCACTCTGCAGCATGGGGAACTGAAGCAATACTGACATAGCAGGAACTGCCCTGTGCAAGAACAACCCAGGCACCTACCATAGAGAACTAGGAAGAGGGGGAAAAGAGCTAATCACTTAATTGGAAATTAATCTCTATTCTATTACAGGGAAAAAAAATTATATATAAAACCTAGAGCTGATTGGCATGACCAGTAGCCACAAGGGTCCCCACAAAGTCCAGTGAGTTTGCTTCCAAAAAATCACCATCAGCTGGGCAAAGCCCACACAAGAGATGATACCCTTGATACCCTCATGTCACCATGGACAAGTGGATGTCACTCTGTACAAATTCAAAGCTTTCAGGGGCTGAGAATGCAAGAGCCACTCATGTCTCAGATCTGAAATGTCTTTTCTCGTGATTTGCAGTTTTAATCTGAAACATCAGGAAACTGGAATCAACAAGGAAGGAGATCGGCACCTGACTCTGACCCCAACCTGCAGCCTTACAAAGCTTCCCTGTACTTGTTGTGCTTACAAGGTATGTGGGAGGGGTTGAGACAGGCTTTCAGTTCAACTGTCCCATTAATTGGCTTCCATGCAGGTAATACTCGCCTGAAAAGAGCTGACTTTGAAGAATCCAGATGTTCTGAGACAAGACACCTCCAGCTTGTCACCTCTCTATGTTTTCAACTTCTTTCACGATGCAGACAGAGATGCTGGGTGTTTTGGCCTTCTGCATGTGACAGCAGGTTCTATTCTATCTTCTGTTCCACCTTCCAGAGTAGAGAGGGGGCCAAAAAATGAGATGGTTTTAGGATACAAGTGTGAGCCCCCGGATAAACCACAGGGCATGAGGAATTGGCATATTTATGTTTTACTTGCCACAAATTGGCTCTCAGTCTGATCAAGATCCCTTTCCCCTGGGAAAGCAGAGATAGCAAGGCAGAGCTTAGGGGTTATGATGCTTTCACCCAGAATAGACAGCATACAAACTGATGGGACTGGGATTCAGCAACTGAATGGTCAAAGACACACTACAGGGCTCATTTCCTGCTTTACCTGTGTTTGTTATGGCAGCACCTCACATCTCTACCAGCGAGAAGTAAACATTACCACAGGGGGGAAATGCTTTCCATTGTTGCAGCAGAGGCAGGAAATATTAGCAAGCTCTTTTCACACCTTTTTCTTTTTCTCGGGGAGGGTCTAAGTACCGAACCCCAGAGGCACCGACTCTGTACAAGCTACAGGTGAATTTACTGTGAAATGTCAGCTCACACGGCCTCTGGTGGCCAAGCCACAGGCTCCAGTTATCCTCCTCCTCCAGCTCTTCACAGGGCAGCTCCTGGAAAGTGGCACTGAGAACCGTGTCTTCCCATGGGCAAGTCCATCACCTGAATATTTTTCCATCTTTTGCTCCTCAGTGCCTCACAGGTTGCCCCACGTGCTTTTCAAAAGCCATGCCTGGCTGAAGAGCAAGGTCTAGCTATTGCAGGACTTCTTTTACTCTCCCCCCCCCAAAAAAAATACGTTGTTTTGAGATTATTAACATAACTACATTCAGTCTAGCACTCTTGAACGAGCTTTTTTCTGAAATACCAAAGGTTGGGTAGGGAGGCGAGGGGTCTGTGTGAGTGAGCACGTAGATAATCACAAGCTTAATGAACTTCCATGCCTCAGCTGATGCACACACCACTGTGTGAGTTTGACTCAAGGTAGAGAGAGAAAAGCAACTTTGTGGTGCTGCAGGTCGGGTGATATGTGGTAAATTATTAAACTATAGCAGCCAGATTGTTTGCAACACATCCCAAGTCAAATACCAGGCTCGAGTCTCAGGAAGGGAAAAGGGCTTTGACTGGGGTGTGAAGGGTTTTTGAGGACAACAGAGTAGGTTCTGCTCACACCTGAGGGCTCTGACAGGGACCGTGTTGTTTCCACTAAGGACTGAACTTTGTCACACAAGGGTGGGACTGTAGTCCTTGGTATTCAGCAAAACTGATTGATATTTGTGGATTGCCTAATAAGAACTAAGCAAAAACCTTGGTAGAGTGTAGATTATCACACTGTTGAAGGGGCCAAAATGGGCATCCCAGATCCTCCTCTGCCCTGGAGGGCAGCACTGATGCTCCCAGTCCCGCACACAGCATTGATGTTCCCATCCCAGCCCCGCACACCGCACCGATGGGAGGGAGCGCACCCTGCTCCCTCCCGCACACAGCACCGATGTTACCAGTCCCGCACACATCACTGATGCTCCCATCCCTCCCCGCACACATCACCGATGCTCCCATCCCTCCCCGCACACATCACCGATGCTCCCATCCCT
>JAWWMP010000068.1:6802857-6819220 GCA_035047865.1 Dendrocincla tyrannina | reverse complement strand
GGTTCTGGCGGGAGCACCGCGTGGAGGCGGCGCTGCGGGAGCAGTGCGTGGTGCCGGCCGAGGAGTACGAGCGCTTCGTGAAGGCGCTGGAGCAGGCGCTGGCCGAGCATCAGCAGCGGGAGGAGGAGCGGATCCGCCAGGTACCGCCGGCATCCCCCGCAGCGGCCCCGCACAGCCCCCCGCACCTCCTGACCCGCACTCTCCCCGCAGATGGCAGCTGATATTCGGGAGGCTGAGCGCCGGCAGCGGGAGACCGTGCGGGAGGCGCTGCAGGTCGGTGAGCTGTATCCTGCCCTGGCTGAGCCCTGGCGGGGCTCTGGTGCGCTCGGGAGGGGCTGGGGGGCAGCTGGGTGGGGGCTCTGCCCAGTACCAGAAATAGTTCTTTTTTTCCTGAATTGCACTCAGCTTCAGACAGAGGCAGAACTTTGTGCAGGACCTTCTGTGTGCAGCACCCCGGCAGGACCTGGAAGGTGAGCACCACTTCCCTTAGAGGTGTCCCTGCTAAAAGCACCTGATGTGCCACAGTTGGTGCTGTTGTCACCAGGATCTTGAAATCCCTTGCAAAGTTTTGTCTGCACTATGGTAAGCACTGGCCACTGTTCCAGGGACACTCCTCAGGATGCAGAGCAGCCTGGCCCCAGTGGGATGCAGACAGGGCCTGACTTAGCCTGGATGGAATCAGGACAGGCTCTCACCTTCATTGGTCACCAGGTAGGGGTGACTTTGGTTTAACTGCAAGTCTCCTACAGCATATGTCACAAAGCAGAGCAAGGGGTGCAGTCTCCATTACAGAAAAAACAGCTTTGTGGATTTGGGCAAGCAGCTAGCCCAGTTATCCACTGTTAACTTTCATTAAGCACATGTTCTTTAATATGCCCTGAAAAGCACAAACGCTCCTTAAAGAAAGTAGAGAAGACCCTCCCTCTGTCTTTCTGTAACAGAACTTGTTGGGAATGCACACAATACCCTTCTGTTCAGAGATACTCTTACTAAACATCTGATTTTCATTAGCATTTTATGTTTCTGTTAACAGGAATCAGAAGGAAAAGGAAATGTCCACACAGGTAATCACACCTCCATTGTGACTCACTGGGTTGCTACCTCTTGGCTTGCAAATGTCACAGGGATAATGTAAAGCAGTTTTGAAGCAGTTCCAGCATAACCAGGAGATGCTCACTCTTCTGGTAATATTTGACATAGTAGAGGAGAAGAAATCACTTCTGTATCATGACAGTTCTGTTAGTACTGCTGCTGTGGGGAGTGTAAGTTTTAGGGTATGATCTTGTGTGGCCTTAACTGAGGAAACCAGCTCCTTTTTCTTACATCACTCAGACCTGACTTTTCTTTTGCTGCTTGCTTGGTAAGGTGAGCAGAGGGACAGGGGGAGGAGGGCACGCTTTTCCCTATCTCAGTTTAGGATAACTTCAGTGGCTAAGTAAGTGTTCCCTGTGACTTCCAGGAGCAAAACCTCCGTGGCTAATAGAAGAAGAGGAAGAGGAAGGAACCAAAAAAGAAATCGGACCTTCCTATGAGGAATTTCTCAGACAAAGTGAGCAGCTTGCACACCTTTCAGTTAACCTTACTTTACCAAAAGCAGTTTGACTGAGAAACTTCTGCAGAACAAAACATTTGGGGCTTTGAGCAACCTGGCCTAGGGGAAAGTGTCCCCATCCATGGCACGGGGGGTTGCAGCAATGTGATCATCAAGTTCTCTTCCAACCCAAACCACTCTACAGTTCTATGATTTTCTTTTCTTTTAGAGGAGAAGCAGAAGCTGAAAAAGCTCCCGGCTGAGCGCGTTGGTGCCAACTTTGACCACACCTCTCAGACCAGTGACAGCTGGCTCCCTTCCTTCGGGCGGGTTTGGAATCATGGCAGGAGGTGGCAGTCCAGGTGAGTGGCTTTGTGGCTTCTGTCCATGCAAGCTACTCACGGAGCAGGCTCTGTGCTAGCAGCATTAAAATGTCTTGCCACATGAGTTATGTCACAGTGCTCAATCCAGGCAGTACCACTCTTGTCCTGGAGCAGCACACGTGGCTTGCAGGGCAAAGCATGGTCATGGCTGTAGAGGCTGCACACATGAAGGCATCTGCCTTGTTTTGCTTGGCTCGCCTTTCAGACCCATGTACTGTCCCACTGGCACCTTTTAATGTGCCAGAACTGTGTCAGCTACCTGGAGAGCCTGCTGCTGCCCAGAGATAAAAATACTGAGCAAGCTCCCAGGCTAAAACACTGTGCACACCCATCTTATTTGTTTGAGGAGGCAGTATTCATTACCTCTCTATAGGCTGCTGTAATCTGACTTCTACACTCTCTTTCAGGCATCAGTTTAGAAATGAATCAGGGGAAAAGAAAAAAATGTGATGAGAAACACCAAAGATGCAGCTCTGTTGTGGAAAGGTGGACTGTAGGTACCTGCAGATTTGTTGGTGTTGCTGCCAAGTTTAGATTCATGTTTAATATACACACCTAGCTGTGCTGGCTCCCCTGAAGGCAGGGTGACCTCAGCACTGTTACTGAGAGCTCCACTAAAAGGACAGAGTGTCTATCTGAGCACCCACTTTCAAAGTCTGAAACTACAAGAACACAGGTCCTGCCAGCAAGGACAGGCTCCTGCAGATGCTGTATCTTCATTATCAGAACACCGTACTTCATACAAGTGTCGCCAGTGGTCTACACTGACATGGAGCTTGACATCCCATTAATAAGTTTTTTGATAAATAAAGTGGTTTTTGTAACTCTCAGTGTGTTTGCAGACCAACTGAAATTCATTTCAAATGCAGGGTCTACTCTGCACAGGTGCCAGATGTTTCCATTCCAATTTGTATTGCTTTCCTTCATTCTAACATTGGTTGTTCATGTGGTTTAACATTGGCTGATGTAGGTGATGCAAAAGTTCCTTCCCTTTTTGTAATATAACAGCACGTTCACAGTACATTTGTAGCACTGTATAAAGGCCAAAACTGGCTGGTAGAGGATGACAGCCATGACCTGTACCAGATTCCACTATCAATAATGAAACATACACATTCTTGAAAAAGAAAAATTTTATCAATAGTTTATTGTGTCCATCTATATATGACACATTGTTGATGAGGTCACTGAAGAACCTGCAAAACAAGAAGTCCCAAATCAGAAAACCAGGTCAAAGCAGGGTAGCACAAAGCAGACAATCTGACAGCTTTGTCCATGTGCCCTCCTGCTCACAGAGAGGGAAACACACATTGCTTCTCTCATCTGATGGGCACAGGGGCAGAATCACAAGCTTCCCATTACACAGCACACAGCCTAGTTAGCTCTGACAGCACAGCCCAGCTCCTCCTCAGTGCCCAGTGCTCACCTCCCTATGCATCCTCCCCTGCAGCAGGCGCATCTCCACCTTTTGTGTTTCGGGTGTAGATCACCTGGGCACGGTGCTTGGACACCAGTTTGATCAAACCTACAAAAAAAAGGAAATTATGTGAGTGTGTGTGTGTGTACTGACACACCAGGGATGTTGTGCTCCCTCCTAGAGAGGCAGGACAACATGCAAGATGAAATACCAGAGAGAGCAGCTTATACAAGGCTTTTGTTGTGATCTGGCAGCAGTTACATCACACCCTGTCCTTCTGGCAGCATTTTCTTAGTGCAGCACCACCACTAAATGCAGCAGAACTGCTGCTCCATACTTTGGAACACTTCTGAAACACAAGCTATGACAGCAGCTCCCCAAAACCATGACAATTTGCACATGGAGCAGTTGAGATGCTGCAGGAAACTTGCTAAGTGAGCAAGGAAAAGAGCCAAGTCAAGCAGCTTTCTGTTCTTCCAGTTTTGAGCGCTCACCTTTGCTGAGCAGCTCCTGAAGGGCAGCCCGAGCCAGGGAGCCTCGAATCTTCAGCCTCTCTGAGACAACTGCAGGTGTGATGAGCTTGTAATTGGGCACTTCTTTGCACAGTTTGTCATAGGTGGCCTTGTCAAAGAGGACAAGGTTGTTCAACTTGTCTCTCACTTTCCCCTTGGACCACTTCTACTTGAAAAGAGAAAGAAAACAACACCCATTTAAGACATCTAAGCAAGACCAAAAGATCGAGTTTAAGGATGCCCCAAGAACTGCACCATCAAATGTCTCCATATCTCTAAGTACTAATGAGATGCACAGAATGGCCTTTATAAACAAACATGTTGCAAACAATACCTATGATATCTGCAAATAAAAGAACTAAAGCTTGCTATTCAACACTGTTATGTGCAACTTGTTGGCAGATGAAGATAAGGCTCCTCTAACAACATGATGCCTTTGCCTGGCCATCCCTGGCTCCCAGGGCCCAACATCCTCATCTCCCAGTTCCTGGCTACCCCCAATTCCCAGCCATGCCCATCTCCAAGCCATCCCCATGCCCATCTCCAGGCCGTCCCCAATTCCAGGCTATCCCCAATTCCAAGCCATGCTCATCTCCAGGCCATCCCCAACTCCAGGCCATGTCCATCCCCATCTCCCGACCATCCCCAATTTCAGGCCATCCCCATTCCCATTTCAGGTCACTCCCATCCCTATGCCCCTCTCCCGGCCATCCTCATCCCCAGTTCTCGGCCATCCCCATCTCCCAGCTCTCCCCATTCCCATTCCCAATTCCTGGCCATGCCCATCTCCCAGCTATCCCTATCCCCAATTCCCAGCCACGCCCCTCTCCCAGCCATCCCCCATCCCCAATTCCAGGCCATCCCTTCTCCCGGCTATCCCTATCCCCTATCCCCATCCCCAGTTCCCGGCCATCCCCATGCCCAGTTCCCGAGCATTCCCACCCCCATCCCCCGTTCCCGGCCATGCCCATCTCCCTCTCCAGTTCCCGGCCATGCCGCACACGTGCCCGTCCCTCGGCCCCGCCCGCTCCCACCTTCTTCTTGGCTTTGCCGCCGGACTTGTTGACCGGGTCCTTGTCCTTCTTGGCGGACTTGCCCGCGTCCTTCTTCTTCTTGTCGTCCTTGGGCGGCTGCGGGGAAGGCACACATGGGTGCGTGGGGGTCAGCGGGGCCGCTGCGGGCACAGAGACCCGGCGGCGCCGCTCGGGGGGTCCCGCGGCATCCCTGGGGACATCCCGGGGACATCCCTAGGGGATCCCTTGGGGCATCCCTGGGGGGGATCCCTGAGGGATCCATGGGGACATCCATGGGGACATCCCGGGGCACCCCTGGGGGTCCCTGGGGCATCCATGGGGGATCCATGGGGCAACCCTGGGGGATCCATCGGGGATCCATGGGGACATCCCTGGGACATCCCGGGGGGATCCCTAGGGGCTCCCTGGGGCATCCATGGGGACATTCCTAGGGACATCCCTTGGGGCATCCCTGGGGGATCCATGGGGGATCCATGGGGGATCCCTGGGGACATCCCTGGGGGCATCCATGGGGGATCCATGGGGGACATCCGTGGGGGATCCCTGGGACATCCCTGAGGCACCCCCGGGGATCCCTGGGAGCATCCCGGGGCATCCCTGGGGATCCCTGAGGACATTCCTGGAGGATCCACAGGGATATCTATAGGGGATCCATGGGGACATCCCTGGGGGATCCATGGGGGGATCCATGGGGACACCCCGGGGCACCCCTGGGGATCCCTGGGACATCCCTGGTGGATCCCTGGGACATCCCTGATGGATCCCTGGGACATCCCTGGTGGACCCCTGGGACACCCATGCGCACACCCCGCGGATCCCACCCCTGCCCACGGCCCGGGCCTGCTCACCATGGCTGCTCCGCAAGATGTCGGCGCGAAAGGAAGGCAGGCCGCGGCAGGAAGGGCGGTGCGAGCGGCGGGGGCGGCCTCGGCGAGGCCCCGTCACTGCCGGGGCGGGCCGGGCCATGGCGATCTTCAGCGTGTACGTGGTGAACAAGGCGGGCGGCCTCATCTACCAGCTGGACCACTACGCGCCCCGAGCCGACACCGAGAAGACCTTCAGCTTCCCGCTGGACCTGGTGCTGCGGCCGCACGACGAGAGGGTGGTGGTGGCGTTCGGACAGCGCGACGGGATCCGCGGTGAGGGCAGGGAGGGAGCGGGAGAGGGAGGACGGGCTGAGGGGCTGACAGACAGACGGGCAGATTAAAGGACTGACAAACTGAGGGACTGAGGGGCTGACAGACTGACTGAGGGGCTGACAGACAGACTGACTGACTGAGGGACTGACTGACTGAGGAACTGACAGACAGACCGAAGGACTGACTGACTGAGGGGCTGAGGGACTGACAGACAGATGGACTGACAGACAGATGGACTGACAGACTGAGGGTCTGACTGACAGGCAGACAGACTGATTGACGGACTGACAGACTAAGGGTCTGACAGACAGACAGACTGGCTGACAGATTGAAGGTCTGACTGAGGGTCTGACAGACAGACAGACAGACTTACTGACAGACTGAGGGTCTGACTGACAGACTGGCAAACAGGCAAACAAGACAGATTGCCAGGCAGACAGACTGACAGACAGGCAGACAGACCAACTGACAAACAGACAGACAGATTGAGGGTCTGACTGATGAGCTGAGGGTCTGACTGACAGACAGACTGACAGACAGGCAGACAGAGAGATTGACACACCGGCAGGCAGACTGGCTGACAGGCGGACAGACCAACTGACAGATAGACAGAAGGTCTGACAGGCAGACAGACAGACTGAGGGTCTGACTGACAGACAGACTGACAGACAGGCAGGCAGAGAGATTGACAGACAGAGGGTCTGACTGACAGACAGGCAGACGGACCGACTGACAGACTGAGGGTCTGACTGGCAGACGGGCAGACAGACAGACTGACCGATGTCCCCGCAGTGGGTCACGCCGTGCTCGCCATCAACGGCGCCGAGGTGAACGGGCGCTTCACGGCGGACGGGAAGGACGTGCTGGAGTTCCTGGGCAACCCCGCCAACTACCCCGTGTCCATCCGCTTCGGCCGCCACCGCCTGTCCTCCAACGAGAAGCTCATGCTGGCCTCCATGTTCCACTCGTGAGTCAGGGCGGGCCGTGAGGGGACAGGGGTGGCACGGGCAGGGGTGGCGAGGGGCACGCCGAGGGTCCTGTCCTGCAGGCTGTTCGCCATAGGGTCACAGCTGTCCCCAGAGGTTGGGAGCTCCGGGATCGAGATGCTGGAGACGGACACCTTCAAACTGCACTGCTTCCAGACACTGACAGGTACCATCCAGCCCCGGGCGTTGCTCTGCTCTGCCACGGCTGCCTGTGCTCAGCCCTCCTTACACTCCTGGCATTGTGGCTCTAGGGATCAAATTCATGGTTCTTGCTGACCCGAGGCAGACGGGGATAGATGCTCTTCTCCGCAAAATCTATGAGATTTACTCTGACTTCGCTTTGAAGAATCCTTTCTACTCCCTGGAGATGCCAATCAGGTAAGGAAAAGCCTACTTGTAGTAGGCTGAAACCCCTCGTTGCTTTCTGCCTTTGCAGTAATAGAGAGCCCTAAAGTAGGAAAGCAGAGCTAAAGGCTGAGGGAAGGGGAAGTCACAGCACACTGCTGCAGGGACAGGACATTGACCTGAGTTCTGTGCCAGGGAAGTGGGAGGTGCACTTCCTCTGGCACAAACCCTGCTGTCCTACCTTAACACTTGGGCCTATACAAGGAGCTTTGATCTTAATTACGGACCAAGCCAAAGCTCAACAACAGTCAGTTGTGTCATAACCTCCCAAGTCTCTCCTTGGTCCATTGGTAAAGTCATCTGTTTTGTTTTTCTGACTGTTTCAGGTGTGAGTTGTTTGATCAGAACTTGAAACTTGCTCTGGAGGTGGCAGAGAAAGCTGGACCTTTTGGACCTGGATCATAGAGAACACCTTGCCTGTTGCATGGACTCCTTTCTCTGAAGAGTGGGGCCTTTTTCTTCCCTGGCTGGCCTGTCTCAGAGCTCCCCCCTCCACAGAACAGACTGCACACCCCCAAAACACGCTTCATTGTCTCCCAGAATACCCTTTTATCACCTTTGTTGTGAAACTTACCTTAAACAGATTCCTTAGCCCTCTTTACATTTGGCCATGGGGGCTTATTCTGCTCTTGCAGCCCCACCGCACTCGGGTGAAGGAGGTGCAGGTCCATGGCCTTACCAAAATCAATGGCTTTCCTTCCTGTCATGATTGTACATATGTATTTTTCCTGTATAGCTCTAACTTATGGTCTTGCAGAGGGGTTCTATATAGAAGTAAAAAGTGTTCATTAACAAATGCCTGCTTGTTTTCTGTTGGTGGGTACCTTTGTGCCAGTGGCGCCTCAAGAGGATAAATGGGCTTGGGTGGTTTTGCTTGTGTCATTCTCCATAAAACAACCAGGGCCCTTGTGACACTGCTCCATTTTTATTTCACAGATAGAAGATCATATAATTAAGTACAAAATGTAATTCACTTCCATTGTTTTAATTAAGGCTGACTAGCTACTCTTGCAACCAAGCTGTTCAGCAAAGTACCTGCATGCAGGTTCTTCACGAGTTGAACTTGCCTCTTTCAGGACCCTAAAGCAGTAAAACCTTTTGGGGAAAAACAAGAATAAACAACAAAGTCAGGGGTTAAAAACCTGAGTGTACTTATTGCAGAGTGCTGGGTCTGACTGCTCAAGGCTGTCAGCAGTGGCTTTGCTAAGGCTGGCTTGGAGGCAGCCTCAGCCCCTGCCCACTGCCACGAGAGATGCAGCTCTTGACCAAAACCACCCCAGACTACACACCTTGTACTCAAAACAGAGAAGCCAATGCTACAAATACGGGTTACCATGAGACCCAGCTGCAGAAGTTGTGGGTTGGTGGTGGCTGCTGTCACAATTCCTGCAGCTGGGGCAGTTTCCCTGGCTGATTTGCAGAGCACTCCTAGGAGCTGCCTTGGCAGCAGCTGCCTCCCTTGCAAATCATTAACACTGCACACAGACATCGCACCGGGCAGGATCAGTTCACCAGAAGGAGCTTCTCTAAATGCCACGAATTCCCTGGAAACGTGCCTATTCCAAAGTGCTGCAGAAGCCACAGCACATCCTGCCATTAGCAGCACTCCCTCGCTCCTAAACAACTAACCCTGGGTACAGCTAAAGCCTCACTGCTGTCTGAGCAGCCCTGAGGCTGCACTGAGGTTGTCACCATTCCCTGCTCTGCCGCTGTCCTGGGGCTGAGCACGCACAGAGCTCATGCCAAGTGACCTGGGACAGCTGCACACACAGCTGGACACGATGGACACAGGTGGCAAAGGCTCGGTCCAGGGCCCCTGAGCAGCAAAGCTGAACTGATTAATGCCTCAGTTAATGGCTGAGACAAACAGGAACGACAGGACTAAAGGTAAACACACCTGAAGGTGGTCGTTTCAGACCATTTGTAGTGGGGAAGCTCAGGCTGCAGAGCCCACTCACTTCAGTGACAGTGCTGTGAGGAAGAGGTACAGCAAAATCATTGCAAATGTAAACTAGGTGAATTATCACATCTCGAGGGAAAAAGTGATCAGTAGCAGGAACCTTGTGGCCTCAGGCACCTGATGGTGGCTGAGAAGTTGAGACATTTTTATCTAGGTTGCAGCAATAGGTAAACTCACTCCTAGGCCAGTTAAACAAAAACGAGCATCATTCACGTCAGCGTGGGAACATCCTTTTCACCCAGCAGCTTATCCTCAGTCAGCCTTCTTGGGAATCCTGCCCATCTTGGTGCGGATGTTCCGCAGGAGGAAGAAAGCCACTGTGCTCCCAATACAGGTGACCTCAGCTACCCAGAAGGCTGTGGCCCAGCTGTAGTGCTTGGCAATTGTACTGAAAGGCAGTCCAGCCAGGAAACCCCCAACTGCAAAGGAAAACAAACAGGGAGCTAGAAACACTTGTGTGCCCCAGTTTCATCTGGTTTTGCATGTATTAACATTCCTCAGGCCTGGTTTGAACTCAAAGCCCAACTCAAAACCTATCAGGTTCAGCAGGCAGCATCCAGCTCCATTATCTCTGCTTCCCATGATCAGTAACTTGGCACCCAGGGGCCAGACCGTGCATCACCAAGGATGTGCAAGGGTTTTGTTTGGGTTTTGGGGAAATGGGTATAACTCACCGTTGGCCATGAGGGCCACTATGGCATGGGAAGTGCCACACAGGTTGGCAGGGGCACTTTCGTTGGCTATGACCCCAAACAGAGCAATCGGCCCGTATGAGGAGAACCCAAACACAGCTCCCAGAGTCAGGATCCACAGCTGTCAAAATAAGTTAAGATGAGAAACAGGATCTGTGCACCTCACCGCTGTCAGCCAGCAGCAGCTCACAATTCTCAGGTCCCACACACGGTACCAGGGAGTTCTGACATTTCTGGACTGTCACCAGCTCCCTGGCCTGCAGACAAAATTGCTCAAGCCTGTACAGACCCCATGTACACACAGCCCAGCTGCACCTCCAGCACTGTGTCTTGTGGCCAGCACAAGCTCTCCTCCCTCCCACAGCTCTGCCCCCACACCATGTAACACATCCTGTGCTGATTTGCAAGAAAGAAACAGAACATCAAAGAGAGACAGGCAAGGAGCCTGTGAAATCACAGGAGGCAGCTGCGAACCAGGTTGCTTTCATAAATAATCCTGGAGACACCAACTGAAAGCTTTTCTCAGTTTAGATGCATGTGACTGATCAGAGCATCTTTATTTGTGAGGCATCTCTCTCTGATAACCTCCATGCTACTAAACTGAGAACCAAAAAAGCCAAAAGAGCCCAACAGACTGAACTTCAGTGTTAGCTTATGCTCTGAGAAACCTACCCAGCCCAAAATGCTCAGTCTCTTGTTTGCACAACAAAGGAGAAGTAACACCCTTACATTACAGTGTGCTTTTTGAACTGTATATACCATTTCAAAAAGCCCAGGAGGAACTAAGTGCCATCTTATTTTCCAGATGTAAAACAGAAACGACAGGTCAGGAAAACCTGCCAGAAACCAAGCAGGAATGTATCTGCCAGAGCAGAATCATTCTTCCAGATCTCACCCACAAAACCCCTTAACTGGCTATATTTTACCTGGAAAACAGAAGTCCTCAGAACCTTCTGTATAAGAACTTTAAAGTTTTATATTTAGACTTTTTAAAGTCAGTGTAATCAAATTATTTTAAGAAAAGGTTTCTTTTATAAGACTTACAGTAATCTCTTCTCAATGCCCTGGTTCTAAGTTCTGAGGTGCTAACCAACCTCCCAGGATAGGAGCAAGGCAGACCAGGGAAAGCAGAAACAGGCAGAGGGAGAAAAAATGCAAGCAGAAACCTCATGTTCTTTTAGGCCTGTAAGATGAGCTAGAGGCTGCAAGGCTACAGTCCAGAAGTGGCTTTCCTGAAGAAGAAATAAAAAAGGAAAGGAGAAAAGAAGTTTAATTTATTTAGCAATCACAAGGGCAGATGCAAGCAAGGCTAGTAAGGCAAGCTGCCCACGCTGGTCGGGCAGCAGGAGCAGCCCAAGCCAGGCTAAGTCAGCATTTCTCTGTAGCACAAACAAAGAAACCCTTGGGAAGGGTGAAGGAAACAGTCATGCTCCCTGTCATCAAACCTCCCCATTTAAAGGGCTATCCCTACAACTGATGGCACACAGATTACCTTGGGAGAGTCGCCTGTGACCGTGACCCGAAAGAGGAACATGGACACACACATCCCAGCCATCATGGAAAGCAGCAGCGTGTGCCGGGGATTCCCATAGCTTGACAGACCCACCTGGAACACAGGAAGGAAAGCTGAGAGTGAGAAATTGGAGGGACATTTCCTCCCTTTCATACTTGTAGTGACTAATGCCATCCACACAGCCCAGCCAGGAGCACAGATGGCACATCAGCAGCACACCAAGCACATGGGTACAGAACTGGGTACAGGCTTGTTTCTCAGCTGTACCCACAGGGACACCACCCTGTCTGAGCCCCTCAGTGAAGCAGCTCAGATTGGTGCTGTGTTACCTGCCCAGCACACCCGAGGGTGCACGCTACTTACTCTTGCCACTGCTCTGTCAGAAAGGTATCCAGCAGCAATGCTTCCCACCAGGCCCCCGATCTCCAGGGCACTCATGTAGGAGCTGCCTAGGATGCAAGTGAAGCAAAGAACAGCCATCAGATTTGGTCTAAACAGCAAGAGTGCTGTGCATTTCTGACCAGCCCTGCTGCTGGCAGCTCACAATGAGCCTGAGCAGCTATGCTGGACATGACCCTTCAGCTCATCCTTGTTCAGGAATGTCCGTCTGCAGCAAAATACAGCTTTGCATCTTACCCACAAGCATGGACTGTCCCCTCTCCTGGATCAGAAAGAGCTGCCCCCAGTCAGTACAGCATGTTTTCACTCCAAAAACCACCAGGTAGCCTGTCGAGAGCACCCAGAGGTATGGGGAGAGCAGCAGCTCTGTCAAGGTGCTGTTGTCACTGGAGGAACCTGCAGGAAGGTCAGGGGGAGAGTTATCACAGCTGGAGCACAGCTGCTGAACCACACAGACAGTCCTGCAGGCAGGATCCAAGCATGAGAACACCCCCACACAGGGAGGTATTCACAGCTGCTGCTTTACCTCCCCCTTGTTCTGGTGATTTCAGAATCTCTTCTCTCGTTTTATCCCACATTCATTAAAGATTTGAAAAGAATAATCAAAACACTACTCCCAGTAACGTTCTGAATTGTGGTTGCCAATAAACCCTCCACAAAGGTTGTTAGAGAATTTATCCACTTCTTCAGATTCTCTGGGAGTGTTTTTAAGCTGTGCCTGTGAAAGCCACTGCACAGACCCAAACAAAGATGCTGACTTTCAGGTGCAACCTTGATTTTTCCATCAGTCTTCTAGAACACAAATAAACCTGCTCTCTCCAGAGAACATTCTTGGGAAGCAATATCCTTTTCTTATGCAAAGAGGTCAAGTCTGGCAGCACAAGCACCATGGGGCAGTGTGGCACATAGGCTGAGTTTCTACTGGCCTTTAAAATACAACAGCAAACCCGTGTTGCAATTCCCCTCTACCTGTTGTGCTTTGAGAATCACCACACTCAGTGGTCTGAACAAACATTTACTAACTAGATGTCCTGGGCTAGGGCAGAAACACTGAGCAGAGTCCACTGTGAGCCAGGGGTCAAGAGAACCCACAGAGGGGTGAGGGGAGAATCAACCAGCACAGAGGAGCGGAAGGTCAGGCTTAAGGAAGCATTCCCTGGTGTTGTGGTTTTCCTCTCTCCAGCACCCCACCAGGATTGAGCTCACAATCTGAGGCCCCAAGAAAACTGGGGCACTGCCAGCAGGAAGATGTGACATGCAGGGGCAGAGCCAGCCCTGAGCGTCTCAGTGACACACAGGCAGGCTGCTGGCAGGCTGAGAAGCAGGGCTGACAGAGGTCAGGCTCTTCCCCTGCTCCGTGACAGTCTCAAGAGCTCCTACACCAGCCCCTTCCCACAGGATCACACTGGGTCTTGGTTTATACAGTTTGTAACTTCAACGCAGTGGCTTGATCGTTGCCAGAATAAAATGGCCAAAATCAACCCCTTACCATGTGCCTGCCAAGCTGTGATTTCAGGAATTGTGAAGGATGGGGGTCTCTGTACCCTGAGAGCAACACAGCTGTGCCAGAAGAGACAGAAGGCATTGCACCTTCTCCCTCTGGCAGTGAAGTCACATGCTCACCTTTCTTCCCTTTCTTGGCTCCTTGTTCAATGTTGGGCAGCCCAACATCCGACGGCTCGTTTTTAATCAGGACAAGGCAAACAAAAGAGACAACCACGCAGGTGAAGCCAGAGAAGGACAGAGTCATGCGCCAGTCGTAGTTCATAGCCACGAGAGCAGCGACAATGGGGCCTAAGCCTCCAGCCAAGTTCATGCTTGTAGACAGGATTGCCCACCAAGTCCCAAACTGGGAAGGCTCAAACCACTGTGCAACAACAAGAAAAACAGCATGAGGTGTAAGAGAGTGACAGCACACCTGAAAATCCTCCCTTGAGGCCCATGCTGTGGGGTTGGAGCAATTCAGACACCGATCTACAAAAGCAGGTAGAGGGAACACCCACGCTTCCCTCCTTCAGTCATGCAGGGAACTCCAAACACTACTCAAGTGTCAGCCACAGGAGCCTGACAGGTGCTCACACTGTGAGCCAGCTCAGAGTTACTTCCATTTACAGATCATGAAACTGAGACGTGGGCCAGGAGAGGCAAATTTAAGAGCACATGGTTCTGTGTACTCACTTGCTAGGAACAGCGCCGTCCTGGAGAGGTCTGCTGGCTCAGGACCATGGATGGACACACAGAGAGTCACGGGGTAACTTTAGGACTCGCTGTTGCATTAAGTATCAGGCATAAATGGGCTCTGCATTGCAAGAAGTACTGGGAGCCAGAACCACTTGGGTGGTTCTTGTCAGCAGGAAAATGTCTGAGAGCTACATTCATGAAGCAATTCAGGAAACACCACGGCCGATGTTTCTGTTATTTGGGACCTCCTTTTCTGTGCATGCAACCATCCTGGACAGCCCTTCTCTTGCTGCTCAGGTGATGCTGGGTGCCTCACAGAAAGGCAAGGCAGTTGTTCATCTCTCCCCCACCCCATCCTGAAAATATGTGCAGTACATGCATTCCTGGATTTTGCATCTTCCATGAGGGATCAGCACAAAGACAACCAGCCTCCTTTCCTTCTGTCCTAAGGACAAATCTGTTCCCTTCAGATTGTCACCAAGCCCGAGTACACAGAGTTTGGAGAGCTGCCTCATGCTGTTCCTCCATGTCACCCAGTTTTACACCTGAACTGCCTGCAATCTGGAATTCCTGAGTTGCCTGAGCGTGCAGGTGGAACTCTGCTCATTGCCCCCTGTCCCGCAGCAACAGATGAGCAGCTTAAAATACTTAATTCCAACAAAGTCCATCTCTACAGGGCAGGACTGTGTTACTCACCAAACCGAGTTACACCCAAGGCACACACAGGCAAGGGCTACAGACTGAATCTTTGCTATAAGAAGCAGAATCTCTGCTATAAGAAGCAGAACCTTTGCTATAAGGACCAGAACCTTTGCTATAAGAAGCCCTGTGCACAGAACCTCATTCTGCAGGCAGCAGAAAGCACCAAGACAGTGCTTCTGACCCTCCTTTCCTGTTGGGGAGCAGGAGGAGGTACACGATTCGCAGCAGGGCAGCGACAGTGTCCCCCACCCTCCCCATGGGGTCAGGGCAGCAGTGACAGTGTCCCCCCCCTTCCCCATGGGGTCAGGGCAGCAGTGACCATGTCCCCCACCCTTCCCCATGGGGTCAGGCCAGCAGTGACAGTGTCCCCTCCTTTCCCATGGGGTCAGGGCAGCAGTGACAGTGTCCCCTCCTTCCCCATGGGGTCAGGCCAGCAGTGACAGTGTCCCCCTCCTTCCCCATGGGGTCAGGGCAGCAGTGACAGTGTCCCCCCCCCTTCCCCATGGGGTCAGGGCAGCCGTGACAATGTCCCCCTCCATTCCCCATGGGGTCAGGGCAGCAGTGACAGTGTCCCCCCCTTCCCCATGGGGTCAGGGCAGCAGTGACCGTGTCCCCCCCTCATCCCCAGCCTCACCTTGCGCAGGATCTTCCCGCAGGGCGGCCAGCCCAGCCCCTGTGCCAGCCCATTGAGGAACCAGAGCGCGGCGAAGGCGGGCACGGAGCTGCTCCAGGAGAACACCACGTTGACCAAGCCCACCATGAGCAGGCCGGAGGAGAAGAGCCAGCGGGCGCTCATCTGGTCGGACAGCACGCCGCTGATGAACTTGCTGATGGCGTAGGCTGCGGACTGGCTGCTGGTGACGAGACCTGCGGGGCCCGGGGGGAGCCTCAGCCACGGCCGCGGGCCCGGCGGGGACCCCCGAGGGACCCCCGGCACTCACCCAGGTCGTCCTTGCCCAGCGGCACCTCGGCCATGACGGCGGGCATGACGAACGAGAAGGTTTTGCGGTTGAAGTAGTAGAGGGTGTAGCCCACGAACATGGCCGAGAAGATCGCGGCCCGGTAGCGGCCGTACCCGCGGGCCGCCATCGCGGCTCCCTCCGGGGCACGGCGGGGAGCGGGGCAGGGAGCGGACCGGGCACGGACACACCGCGACACGGAGTGGGCACGGACCCGGAGCGGCCCCGCCCCGACCGCGGAAGTCCCGCCCCGCACACACAGACACACATGGAACCGCAGGGACCGCACACAGACACACAGACACGGACAGACAGACAGACAGACAGACACACATGGACCTGCAGGTACCGCAGACAGACACGGACAGACAGACAGACAGACACACATGGACCTGCAAGGACCGCAGACAGACACGGACAGACAGACAGACAGACAGACACACATGGACCTGCAGGGACCGCAGACAGACACAGACAGACAGACAGACAGACACACATGGACCTGCAAGGACCGCAGACAGACACGGACAGACAGACAGACAGACAGACA
>JAWWMP010000068.1:6789644-6802757 GCA_035047865.1 Dendrocincla tyrannina | reverse complement strand
CAGACAGACACACATGGACCTGCAGGGACCGCACACAGACACAGACAGACACACAGACAGACAGACACACATGGACCCGCAGGTACCGCACACAGACACGGACAGACAGACAGACAGACAGACACACATGGACCTGCAAGGACCGCAGACAGACACAGACAGACAGACAGACAGACATGGACCGCACACAGACACACACACGGACCCGCAGGTACACCCGCACACAGACACACAGACATAGAGATACACACACGGACCCGCAGATACCGCACACAGACACACACACACACGGACAGACACACACACACACACACACACGCAGGCCCGCAGGTCCCCTTGCCCTGCAGCTCCCCCTGGTACACACTCGGCCCTGCAGCTCCCCTCGCCCCGCAGCTCCCCCCGCACACACGCGGTGCCTCTCAGGAACTGTCGCTTTTATTTTTGGTTGAAGAGGCCGAATGGACAACCACCTCAGACGCACACCCGTGTGAGCCCACTCGTGTTTGTGCCCCCGAGGGGGCAGGAGGCGACGGCCAGGACGGGGAGGGGCACGATGAAGCCGGTCGAGATGCCGAGGAAGGAGGGCAATTGCCATTAGATTTTCCAGGCTTGGTTTTGCCACTGCCCTTTAGTCCATATCGCCGTCCCTGTGGCTTACAGGATGTGCCAACACACAGCCCCTTTTCCCCCCTCCTCAGCATTCAGTGTTGCCTTTTCTGAACTTTTAAAACTATGAACAGAATCTTTTTGTCAAGTTCACTTCATGGTTTTTGGACTCTGCCACAGGGCATGGACAGATGGTTTTAACAAACAGCCTGTGGAAAACAGACACAGCCGTATCTCAAAGCACGGATCATCTGCCTCCCCAATTCTGTTCCACCTTCCCATGAACCAAAAAAATCTTCCCACAAGCTGAAATCACACATTTGCTCTAAGTCAGAGCCTCATATGCAAAGACAACAGCACCTCAGGTCTGTATCCTCCTGCAATCGTCTTCACCAGAGGTGGGGCACAGAGTTTATGCTCCATGTTACTTCCTAAAGCTTAAGATGTTTCTTTACTGCTTTCTCCCCACAGAAAAGTCACTTTGGTGACTTCTGTACTGAAACAGAGACAATTCTTGATGGGCACTCTGCCACACATAAGAAAAGAAAAATAAAAACCAATTCACTAAGTTAGTAGCGGCAAAATCCCCAGAAGGAACAAAAAAATAAATTTACATCTCTATCCCATTGTGTTGTCAGACTCTTGTGTTCCATTTACATCATGACTAACCAGGTCCATGAGAAAAACAAGAAAGTAACCATGAAATAAATAGATGCTGACACTCGTGAGATTTCCGGGTGTTACAATTCATCATTTTTCCTGCTTTCTCCTCCAGCTTCTGTCGTCTTCTCTTTTTTGGACCCTGTGTAATGAAGCAAACTCAGTTACACACTGCAATGGTTTTCACAGCAGCAAAGCAGCACCGAGAGTCCCTGACATTCACAAAGTTTTCCACCACACTCTCAGCCCGTGGCACAGAGGTCAGGGGATGCTTTGGGGACTGACAGCTCTATGGGGCTCAGGATGTGAGCTCCCTGCACCTGTAAACAGGCTGCCCTGGCAACAGGAGCAGCAGAACCCATCCCTTCTGAACAACAAAAATGTACAGCAAGGAACAGCAAGGAACCAGAATCTGTCTTCCTGTTTGCAGAATTAACAGTGTACCTGCAGTCAGGGGTTCTACCCCTGTAGAACGGTACCTCCTGCAGCTTAAAATCTGCAAAGCAGCCCACAGACAGCTTGCACTTACAGCTCCCCAGGTTACAGATTACTAGTCAAACATTTACCCACCAGAGTCTGATCCAGGCTCAGCATCTATTGTTGCTTTGTCAGCTGCAGGAGGTTCCTTGGCTGGACCAATATCCTCTGGTTTGTCTACATTTAAAGGAGAAAGAAATAAAAGTCAAGGGAGAAAACACAGGGGACAAGGTGCAAGGAGATTAGGTGAGTAGAGGTGAGGTTAAAGCAGCCAGCTGTGGAGCCTCAGCAGGACTGTAATAGTTCACTCTCACAGTGGATTGCTCTACAACACTCAAGAAAAGCATCACAAAACTGCTCCTTATTTCCACTGCCTCTGAGTGCCAGGCTTTACGTTCCCAGAAGCCCTGAAGACTGACTGGTTGCACAAGCAAGGGACCTTTGGAACTGTGACTATGAGCAGGATCCCTTGTTCAGGCCAGAGGAACCAGCAGGAACTCTGCTGACAAACATCACTCCAGATTTAAAAGGACCTGGGGACTGAGGATCTCAGAAAGTTCAGAAAACTCCAAGTCCTAGTGTCCCAAGATTTTCTTTTCTGGGGTCTAAGTCACAAACCTTTCTCAACAGCTCATTCAATTCCTTGATCTAGGACCAGACCTTGAGTCCCTCCCTCTGCACACCAGAGTGCAGTCAATGACTTATCTTTCCTAGAAGACAACAGCCAGAGAGATACTGACTAACTATCCTGGGAAGTTTATAAATACTTGCTGTTTCATCACGGAAAAAAACAAACAAATGGTGGGGGCAAAAGGTTGCTGCCATATGTAGACTTTCTCAACTGTTTTTGAATATTAAGAGGAAGGTAATTTAATGCCACAGTTAACTACTGTCCTCCCGAATTTAGCTCCCCTTCACTCAAGGCAGAGAAACAAGTGTGTTACATGTAGTAATTATAAACTAAGAGTTATATCCACACTCCCCCACCTGCTCCTTACCTTCTTGTTTCCCCTCCGTGGGAGGGATAGTGTTCTCAGTCTCAGGGGCTGCTGTAGCATTCTTGGCTGAATCGCTTTTTGTGGCGTTTTTCTCCCTTTTGGGTTTGGGTTTTGCAAACTTGGCCTTATTCAGGAGATACTGCACTTCCCTGTCAAGGGCTGCTATCTTGAGCTCTATATCTTTGGACAGCAGCACAGGTTTCTCAGTAGGAGAGAGCTTGTTCTGTTCAGCCAGTGTCTCATTTTTCCAGATCTGTGGGACATGAGGGAAGAGGTGCTTTTGGAATGTATCTGGGTTACAGGAACTGGTGTGTATCACAGTATCTCAGTCACTGTCTCTGGCCTTTCTGCCTTACTCAGGACAGCTCTGCTTCCTGCTGCCTTTCCACCAACCTCTTAGTTACCCAGACACAGGACAAAGAGAAACAAAACCCAGCTGCTGCCTTTAAAATCCACAGTCAGATCAGTGGGCTCTACCATCACTGTGGATACAACTCCACGTGCAACACAGGGACCAGTATCCCCCTGGACATGCTGGGGTCAGGCTGGGCATTAGGAAACACTCAAACACACAAAAAGTTTGCAGGTGGCACAAAAACAAAACATGCACACTCTACTCCATGTCATTCAGTGAAAGTACAGGGGAGGAAACACAACCCAAACTGCCAGTCCACCCTTCCCCAGCATCATTGCATCCTTTAGTACCGTTGTTTCATTGATGGCTTTTTCCAGTGTACCCAGCTCCACTTCTGTGAATATCTGGTCAGACTCTGGAATCATTCGGGCTCCCCTGTAGACAAGAAGAAAGGTTATTTTTGTTAAGACAAGCAGACTGCACCTTGGCAACATTGTGGTTTCAGCTCCAGCAATACAAAACATAACAACCAGCAAGGGGTGTGTGCAGCACTGGACCCTTCCTGCCCTCCAAGTTAGGACAGAGGTTGTGTGCACTTGTTCATGGGTCCTGCAGACGTGGGCACAGGGAGCAAGCAGAGCTCTGCTTGTCTTTTCTCAGGAAGTGCCAGTGACTTTCAGACCACATTCGCTCTTGTCTCATTCTGCTGGCAGTTCTTACACGACCAGCTGCACAACATGACATTCCCTCCCAACAGCCTGCTCTTACTTGAGGAAGATGGTGGAGTGGTTGAGCAGACTTTCCAGGGCAGCCAGACGTTCTGGCCACTTTCTCCTTTCCTCAACACGGAAGAAAAGGTTCCTACAAAGCTTTTTCAGCTCTGAAAGCTTGTCTTTCAGCTCCTGAAAATGGGGGAAAGGAGAAGGGATAGTTTGACCATTGCCTAACACTGATGACTTCAGAAGTTAAAACTGCATTTCTTGTTCACTCTATCAAATACACCATTTTATTGCAGTAAGAAAAGCCATATGACTAAGCTTTAAGTGGAATCAACAGGTTCCTGCTGAAGCTGTTGAAGAAGCACCCATGGTTGGGACAACTTCATATTTTGCTCTGTGCATAATGCACTGAGGAAGCAAGAAACTCTCAAGAACTAGATTACAGAGGCTCTGTGAGCCTGTGTGATTATTTCCACGTCAGTGAGAGCAGACTGGCACCCTGACTGCACACAACAATACCTTTGTTGCAGCTGCATAGCCCTCCTCCTCCATCCAACTGGAAGCCTCACTAAGCTTTTTGGAAATTTCTTCTCTCTGCTCCTCTGTTGAGACAAACTGATACTCCTCTTGGTAAAGCTTGTCCTGAAAAGACCAGAGCAAACACTCCTGTCAAACACCACTGAGCCTGGAAGCATAAAACAAAGAGCATTCACTCACTTGCAACTGGGCTGGGGTGCTGCCTGCACTCTCCCACAGGCAGGAGCATGATGGGGTATATATACCAGGTACAGACACATGTACAGCCCAGGCAAATGATGGTAAAGCTGCAACAGCCATAATTTCACATGCACTTAACACCAGTGGCTTCTTCTGCACAACAGTTCCTGAGAAGCTGTAGGTTCTTTACAGCCCGCAGGCAATTGTTTCAAAGCACACATGTAAGTGCACATAAGGGATGCTGGAAACCCAAAGTACAATGTGTTACACACACTGAAAGGAAGGTTCATTTTGTATTGAGGAAATATGGGCCTGGGAAGCCTAATAGCATCAGAAAAAGTGACTGAAAGATGAAAGCTGGGCTCTTCAAATCACCTTCCCCCAGCTCAAACAAGTCCCCTGCACTCAGATGAGCCAAAAGCTGTGCAAGACACTCCTACTTGCTCATCTGGAATTCTCATTTCTTTATATCCCTCTCTTACCTGGGTCTCAAAGATGAATGACTCCAAGCTGTTGGCCGATTTTTCTCTTTCCTGTTTCTCTAGATCTCTGATTGTCAAGTCTTGGAGTCTAACACGCAAAGAGAACAGAAATCAAAGGTAGGAAGTGCCTTTGAATGAGCAGCACATCACACACACCAGCTCCTGAGCAGTGCTGTGTGAGCTATTCCAAAGCAACCCACTTCCTTCATCTAAAGCTCTAACTTGGCAGAGCCATTTCAAACCTACTTTTTCATCGAGCTCTTCAGTTCATCCTCCACCAGGTCAGGCACATCGTTTACATCCAGCTCCATGGCAATCTCATGGACAAGCTTCTGCTTTTTGGGTGCTTTGATCTTCTTCTCTTCCTCTGTTTTGGTACCTGTGCTGTCACCAGAACTCTTGGACAGTTCTTCCTCTTTTGCAGCTTCTCTGTTTTCTTTGGGATCCTGTAACAAAGTATGTTCTCAGGGAAGGGAAGAGACTCTCAGATTCTGTCTACTTTTTTCCAAGGCAGGGCTCTAACACAGAAGGGAGAATGTCACTGAGGAAATGTCATTTCTCAGGTAAGGAAATTAGTCCCATTTCTTCAATTTGATGCTCACCTGAGACTCTGATTTCTGGCCTTCTTCCTTTTTCTGTGACTCTGCTTTCTGAGAGGCAGTTTCTGTCTGGCCTGGAGACTGCTGTTTCTCTTCTCCCTGCTCTTCACCAGCATCTTCAGTACTGCTTTTCTGGTCTTGTTTCTCCTCCTGCTCTTCTTTACCTGCTTCTGCTAGGCTCTCTTCCTCCTCCTTGTCATCACAGGCAAGTAAAGGGGAAAGCAAAACAGTGTTTTAAATGCAGAAATTCCATACAAATGTTTCACAGAACAGGTAATTCCACCTAACTGCCACAGCAAAACACAGGGGCTCCCTCCTGCTGGCAATCCCCCTGGGGCTCACCTGAACAGAGTCTGTCAGGTTCTCCCCAGTCTCTGGTGTGGGGCCACCACCCCCAAACAGGCTTGAGATGGTGTTTCCAAGTTCTGTCGATGGGAGACAAAAAATCCAGAATGTTACATATCCAAAAGAGGAAGAAAGTCATCTTCAGCTCTCAGTCCTTCCCCTCACAACCACGATTGCCAAGGAGCTCCCTTGGCAGCACAGGTGAGCTCCACACACTCCAGACTCATCCTTCTCCAACCTCCCTCCATGTCCTTGCATGCACAGACTGTGGAACCTCCCAGACCCAAAGAAACACAATGCTTGTAGTTATCTCAGCCATTACAGGTAAGAAAACAGTCAATGTGAATATCAAAGTTCAGCAATTACTTGTCAGTGTAGACTCCTCCTCTAGCTTGTCTTCCACCAAGGTCTCAAACACAGATTCCACCTTGAAAATAGGATGCTCAAGATTAGTTTTAATCAAGGACCACAAATACTGGAGAGAGGGACAGAAATGGAAAATACATCAGCTGACAACCATCCCAACAGATGGTGCTTACCCGGTCAAGACTCAGTACTCCACTCTCATCCATGTTGAAGTGAGCTTTGATGCCTTTGGATTCATAATCTGAGTGCTTCTTGAAACTCTCCCCAACTCCCTTTAGCCTCACAGTAGTGAGATTGAGAGAACCAAAAACTCTGATGACACAGAGACAAAAGCAGAGAGAGAACTCAGTGCTGCAGAACAGCCAACCCCTGCTCACAGCCATGCTGGCAGTGATGGGCAACTACACAAAGCAGGGACTGGCAGGGCTCAGTTTGCTAAAGCTCGGAGAACAGATGTGCCAGTGCCTGTCAGATACAGAGGATGCCTGGCAATGCATCTCCAGCCAGGCATGCTGCACTGCCATGGAGCTGCCAGCTCAGGTGCTGGGCCCAACTCACCGCAGGTCATCCTGGCTCAGGAATGACAGGTCCCCGTAGTTGACATAGAACTCAAAGTCATCTGTGTAGCGGTTGAAAGTGATGACTTTGCGCTGGGGATAGGGCGCCATGCGCTGGAACAAAATCCTCTTGTTATGCTTCAAACTTCTGGATTTATCATCCTCCTCAACTTCACGAGTAAACTCCACCTGCAACACAAACAGAAAATGAGGCTCAGCAACTGCAAACTGCCTCTGTGGCATCTGCATCAGCAGCTTTTGGCTGCTCTGCCTCATGCAAAAGTTGGGGAACAGGAAAAAATTCTTCAACCGATGTTTCCATATGCCTGGCTCCTTGGGTATTGCACTTTCTTCTGCTTTCATTATTAGATTGGCAGAAAGATCTCCAGAGTTTCCTTACTCAAAGGAAACCAACAGGTTCCAACCTGGACCATTTCTCCCAGCACAGCCCCATTTGCCCAAACGTTGCACAAGAGAAGGAAAGCCAAGGGTTACCTGGATAGGAAACACAGCAGCATCCCGAACAACAAAGGGCTTCACCTTAAAGGCTTTGCTCAGAGCAGCTGCCTGGTAGACTGCACCCATAGCAGCAGCCTCATCAGCATTGATATTCTTGCCCAGCTCTTCTCTATGAAGGGAAAAGCAACAGACATGAGATTTTCAGGCTCTGCCACAAACAGCAGCTTGTCAGTGGGAGGCAGACTAGAAGGGGGCCTCACATACTCACTTGCCCACAGCTTTCAGCAAAACCTCCTGCACTTTGGGGACCCGTGTGGCACCGCCAACTAGAATCACCTGGTCAATTCCATCCTAGGGATTGGAAACAGTCACCTTGTCTTGAGAAAGCAATTTTGGAAAGCTAAATTCAGGGCATCCTCACACTCCTTCCCCGGTCACCACGCACTAATGGGGTGCTCTGAGAACACTCACAACTACACCCTGCTGTCCCAGTGTAGCTGCTGCCCCACAGAAGTCACATAAGCTATGCCAACACGAGGCACCTGGAGCCAGGTCTGCCAGAGAGTGACAATGTGATCACATCTTCAAGCCACCTGAAACACGTGGCTTGACTCAAAATGAAACAGACTGTAGTTCAATGCCAGAGGAGACGGTGACCCAGAGAGCCAGCTGGACAGAACAGGCAGAAACCTGAACTCTAAGAGGTGACTCCTGCATTGAACACCAGAGCCCAAAGGTGCTCAAGAGCATCCTGGCACCCTGGAAAGGCAGCATTTAACACTGCAGTGATTCTCTCTAAAGGACTGCCTCAGGTTTTGTCCAACTGCAGCCCATAATGGGCTCCCTTTAAGGAGTGCACAAAGGAGAAGCCCAAACACCAACAATTCCATTTCCAGGCTCTTTCAGTTAAAACTTAAGGAATGAGACCAGACAAAAAGAGCAAACATCAAACCTCCAGCCAAGAGTAAAGTGTTTTCACAGAAAGAAACCCCCTCCTCCAAGTCCTAAATTTCTGGTGGAATGCACAGGGAGCCATGACACACTCCTGCTTGACAGTGCAGCAGGTAAATTCTCTGCAGCACCAACACCACCATCACAACAGCAGGCATCTACCTCCCAGCAGTGCTGATGACACAACCACTGGTGCCTCCATCATGATGTGACAGCAGCTCCACACACAGAAACTTCAGGCTCGTTAATGCATTTTCGTAAACATACCATGTTCATCTCTGCACTACTCAGAGCCTGCTGCACAGGTCCTGGGACACGCTTGAACAAGTCAGAGCACAAATCCTCAAATTCTTGCCTTGAGACTTTGGCTTTGAAGTCGATGTCATCCAGTAGTCCCTCAATCTGTTCAGAAAAAAAACCAAACAGCCAGAATGAAATTATTTGTGGAGCATTCTCTGAGCTAAATCTTTGCCTGACTTGCCCAGTACACAAAAAGTTTTGGCTTTCTTAACACACCATGGACCTAATCGTGCTCATCTGACCCCTGCCACTGCTAAGGTGATGAGAGGATGGAACACAGATATAACAGACAGCTTCTCTCAGTGAAACTCAACATGAAAAACTCCCCTTCAATCCACTCAGCAGTGCTACCAAGCGGGCACAAACCAGGAGGGACCACCAGGAAAGCTGCTCCTCAGCAGATCAGCACTGCAGGAGGACAGTGTGCCCTCACACCAGCCCACCCTTGGCCCCAAAAAAAGCAGGAGCTGCGAGCAGCAGGTCAGACCTGTGCCACGTGGTCAGCGTTGGCACTCAGCACGGTTTTCAGGCGGTTGGCCTCTTTCAGCAGCTTGGCCATGGCCCGGGGATTCTTCCGGACGTCTTTGGAAGGGTGCTGCTCGTTAAAGAGCTTTGCCAAGTAGTCCCGGAGACGAAGCTCCATCTCTAAACCTCCAAGAGTACGGTCAAACCTGAGCAAAAGAACAAACAGAGATGAAACAACTGAAACCGAGCTGAAACACAAACAAACTTCATGTGTTATTTCGCAAACATGCAGAGCAGCAAGTGGTCAAAAGTATTATCAGTATTATCAGCTGCGACTGACTGTGAAAGAACAACAGCTGTCCCAAAAACAGCACATTATAATGAAAGAAAGAAAAAAGAGATTTACCACCACAACAGCCTTTGGGCAGGGAATTTCATTACACTTGTGGTAAAAGTCCTATTGCCAAGCACATCAAACAGCTCAGAAGCCAAAGGGTGACTGTCTGAGGTCCCAGGTATTTTCTTGGAAAAGCAATATAAATGCTGTGGAGTTAAATTAAATACACTGCGTTTTCATTCCTCTCTACAAGGACATTGCTCTTTTTCAAACTGACACACTCTACTTCTGTAAGATTACATGAAATGGAACAGGCTTACGTGGCTTGAGGCTATCAAAAAGCAAGCCTGAAGCAAACTAAGTGCACTGGTTCCTTCCTGGGCTTATGGAAGTTCTCAGTTACATTCAGCACAAGTCAGCAACACCAGAATCAGTCCCAACTGGAGCCTTCTTGCTCCAAATGTTTTCCACTCAGTTGTCCAAATTACTGTGCTGAAACCTCACTGCAGAATTCTACATGTAGAAGAGACTGTGAAACAAAGTTTCTTTCCTGAGACTTGTGGGGTTTGCACAACTCACTTGGAATTCTTACCCAATGCCCTGGATCTGCAGCTGAGGTTGGGTTCCCGAGTCCTTAGTTTTCACTGTCTGATACGTAACAATTGTACACACGGTGCTTCCTGCTCCCATGTCGTAAAACATGATATTCTGAAAAGAAAAGCTGGGACAGTGAAGCAGAAACACCTGGATATCCCCCACGAATAAGGAAAGAACCGTGGATTTCAGCAGCATACAGGACACAACTATCTGCTCCCTGGTCTAGGTTTATACCGTAAAGGCAAGACTCTGACCAAACACAGGAGATGTTCAAGGTCACACCTGACAGAAATAGGCAAGAAAACTTGTCTCATCTATATAGCTAAAAAACTAAAGCTTTGCACTTTAAAAGCTTCTCCAGCCTCAGGAAAATCAAGTACTTCTGAGTCAGTGTTCCAATACCTCAAGTAGTCATTACTCTTATTTTCCCCAGTTCATGGGCAAGGAACAAACACAGGTTTCCAAAACAGGAACACCCAGCACCTGCATTCACTCCAGAAGCTTTTGGGCTTCACCACACACACACACAGGGTTCAACCTCTTTGTCTTGTTGACAAACATGTGAAAACAGAGGAGACTCTCTGACCAGCAGAGTCTGCCTTCAGCTCTTTGGATTTTCTCTGCAGTTCTCTCTCCCCTGCAGGCAGGACTCTCTGCATCTCCCAGCTGCACCCACCTGTGCAGTGGCATTGATGTCTTTCCTCCTGAAGACCCCATAGTTGAGTGCCACAGCCGTGTTGTCGTTGATGAGCTGCAGCACCTTGAGGTCGGCCATGCGGGCGGCGTGCAGCACCGCCCTCCTCTCCGCCTGGTTGAAGTAGGCAGGAACTGTGATCACCACGTCCTTGATGGGCTGCTCTGAAAGAGTTGCACGGAACACGTTTATCCAGCAGTGTAGCCATGTGAAAAGACTTATGACAGGGTGACAGTAGCAAAGAAAGAGGACCCAAGGTAAAGACTTGCATGGGATGCAATCCCACAGCAGCAGGAGGATCCCTAGGGATGAATATCCTGCTGGAATCAAGCAGATCTGGCAGATTCTCTGTCTACTGACCTCTCTTTCACAGGTCAGGGTACTCTCAAATGCTCTGGGCTGCCTTCACTTTCAACAAACATCTTCATGGAGCCTTACATTACCACTGGATCATGCTCACTCTACAGTCTTTGCACTGTTGATGACCACAATACACAGCCTCCTAATAATTCACCCAGTTTTCATTATTGTGGTATTTCATTAGCAACACAGCATAAAACATGCATTACAGCCTCTTGTCTGCTAGCAACTTTCACAGCAAAGAGCCTCTTTTGCTCTTTATTTGTAGTTTAGCTCCAGCAGCAAGTCTCCATCCAGAGCAGCCATAGCACAGCCTTCCCAGAGCCACTTCCACCCTCCCCTGCAGCCACTTTCTCAAGTGCCTCCACTCTGATCAGACTCTCTGAGAGAGAAAACACTTCACTTTTCTTCAGAGACTGCCTGTAAGGCTCCTTCACCACAAGGCTGGATGGGAACTGAGGTGTCTGCCCACAAGAATAAGATTAAGTTCCCAAACCTGCACCATATTAGAAATAAATGACAAGTGGATACTCTTGCTTACAGCCTACAGCTGGAGACACCCAACATCCTGTTTCTAAAAACCCCTGGGTTTCCAAACACCTTTGGTGTCTACTCAAATCCTGTAATGCCCAAACACACACACAGACTGCAAGAAACATCCAAATCCTTCCAACCTGCAAATTCCTCAGCCAGACCACGTGAATAGTTCAGGACCATCCCCAGCATCTCCTCGGGAGAATACTGTATTGTTCTACAACGGGAAAGAAAAGCATGGCATCAACAGTGAGCTGCAGAAGCCTGGCAGCCACAGCCCCTCCCACAAAGAACCCAAAAAGCAGCCACTTACGGAGACAGCTTGAAGATGACGGTCTGTCTTGTCTCATCCTTCACCAGCTCGTGCTCTGGGAAGCGGGACTGGTAAAGTGCCACGTGGGGGTTATCCATTCGCTTACCCAGCAGATCCTGGAAGTACCTGAATGCCACTTTGGGTGTCCTTATGGACTGCAGGAGGAAAAAGCACACCACTCACCTGCATTGCTTGGGCTACACCAGCCTCAAGCCAACCCCTCCCAGGCTGCTGGCCATGGGAGGAGGAGCACATGGCCAGTACACAGAGCAAGTGACACATCAGGGAGATGAGAAGCACAGGACAGTCAAAAAACCTCACTGTCCCAATGTTCACCACAACCTGGAATGCCAGTATTGTGTGTGCAGGGTCTCTTACCATCCCCAGCGCGCTGTCACCAAAGAGACGCTCGTTGTCCTTCAGAGAAACAGCCACGGGTGTTTTCCTTCGTGATTCCCTGTGGGGAGAGGGAGGAACAGACCAGCTGGAACAGGTGAGCATTCCACACAGTGAGGAAGGATGCTGTTCCCACTCCAGGACTAAGGGAAGGTGCTCAAATACCTGCTGGGGAGAAAAGGACCCCCCCTCTGCCTTCAGGGCTTTGTTTTTGCTCCCCTCCACCCATGAGCAGGACAAGACAGTCCCCTCGTTCAATCTCTGACTGCTGAAAGGGAGCTGGGCGGGAAATCTATTTGTTAATCTCCAGACTCAGAGAAAACAGGGATGTTCCTGACTGTGTGTCCCCTCCTGGCCGCAGAGTCTTGGCTCTGGGTTTTGGGATGACCACCTGAGGGCAGGGAGGGCTCCCAAACACAGCTCTGTGCTCCCCTGTGGGGAACCAGGGGACGGGGAGATGTGCCCTGTGGGGTTCACACCACACTGTGCCCAAAGCGCCCCGGCACAGCCGCTCACTTGTTCAGCACGATCTCCATGGGCACGCCGGGCTTCACGATGGCGATCTTCATCGACTCGCTGCCCACGTCCACCGACATCACGGCCACCGGCTCTGCGGGCAAACCGCGGGTGAGGCACCGGGGGGGACACCGGGGGGACACCGGGCGGGCCCCACATGGCCCCGCACCTACCTGCGGCGGGCGGGAGGCACAGCAGGAGCAGGAGCAGGAGCAGGCCGGGCAGCGCCCAGCCGGGCACCCGTGCCATGCTGGGCACCGCTGGGCCCGACTGGGCCTGACTGGGCCCCGCTGGGCCCGGCTCGGCTCGG
>JAWWMP010000068.1:6773634-6785562 GCA_035047865.1 Dendrocincla tyrannina | reverse complement strand
GGCAGAGACTGCCTGCCCCAGGCTGCAGGTCTGGCCTGGCAGGACTCAGGGTGCAGGGCATACAGGAACATCCCCACTCCCACCATGGCCAGCAGCCCCAAAGCCTGAGCCTTGGCAGCAGGGAGCCAGGATTACCTGGAGAGCCTTGTGAGAGGAGTGAGCTTTAGCTGGAAGTGGAGGAGGGGAAGAAGGAGGAGAGACAGGGGAAGAGGAGGTCTCAAAGCCAGCCATGACCTCCTGGTACCACTTCTCTAAATCAAGAGCCGGGAGACACACGGGGCCTCCCGGCAGCTGCTGCTCCATCTGGAGAGAGAGGCCATGTGAGAAAGGACAAAGGACAAATGCAGCAAAAGGGATAGATGCACAGAGAAGAGGCTGGAGCATCCCTGCCTGTGCCTGCACAATTCCCCCAGAATTTGACGTGCAGACCCCCAGGGATTCCATGCACTCCGTGGCTAAGTCCCAGCAGCTGTATGAGCCCTTTGCTGCTCAAGAGAGCTGATCAATAAGAAAGACCCCCTGACCTGCCCTGTAGGCAGTGAAGCAGCAGGCAGGACAACAAGGGGTCAAGGGGTGTGCAGGCTGTCAAGAGCCTGAGCTGCTGCTCAGCTTCATCTGCAGCTCACCCCTTCCTGTGCATCCCCAGCCCCTCCCGGGGAGAGCACAAGGGGCTGAAGGGAGGGAAACAGGGCACAAACCTCTGCAGAGACGAAGGGAGAAGAGAGAGATGGAAGAGGATGAGGAGGAGGAACACAGCCTGAAGATGAAGGAGCCGGAGGGGTGCAGCCCAGCAGGGAAGCAGCAGGGGTGCGGAGGCTGCCCAGGATGCCCGAGAGTTGCTCAACAGTCACATACTGGGCAGAGAGAAGCAGATTAAACCAGGAGAAGAGCAAGGGACAAGCAGGCACAGAGGAATGAGCAGGCAGCTCCAGCGCCCAAAAGGAGGGTGCCACGTCCAGAGAAGAAGGGCAGTTGGTGCTGCTGCCACCCTGGTGCAGGGCACCGGGTCAGGTCCCTGCCTGCTCTGCATCATCCTCACTTGGGACCAGCAGCCAGGACTGGGTCCAACAGACAAAAGGGCTGCCCTCCCACTCTGCTAGACACCCGCACTCTGCTCCCCAGCCCCGCTGCCACCATGTCCAGAGCAGGCAAGGAGTGCAGCCTGGCAAGGAGACCAGGCAGTTCGAGCCTCTGCTTCCCCTCAGCTGCAGCCAGACAAGTCCCCTGACCCGGGATGCAGCGGGCAACCCGAGGGAGCAAACCCGAGCATGCTCTGGGGCAGGTACCTCGTCGGCTGCTGGAGGTACAGCAAGCAAGAAAGAGCGCTGAGCAGCAGCAGGGGCAGCAGCAGAAGCTTTAGTGTCCAGGCTGGGGCCGTGAGCATTGCTGCAGAACCTGAAAACGTCAGACAGCCTCATGTACTCCTAGAAATCCACGGTGAGGGAGAAGGAGGAGAGTTAGACCCATGTGCTGGCATCACAGCACTGACTGCAAAGCGGGAGCAAACCTCCCTGTGCATGCATGCCCCAGCGCTGCCTGCCCAGCCCAGTCCTGCCCTGCTGGCCCCAGTGTGCAGCACTGTGCAGGGAGTGTGGTGCCCGAGCAGGGCTGGGTGTGCTGGCACCCGCCTTGCCCCTGCCTTCAGCACAGCTCTGCTGAGTGACTGCTGGGGACAGACCTCAGGGTCCCCCAGGGCCCCTGGCCAAAAGCCCTTCCCAGTGCCACACCACTGGGTAAGGCACCTCAGGCTGCACCGAGCCAGCTTAAAATCCAATTCCACATTCACAACTTCCTCTTATTTTAGGGAAGCCAGGCTAGCAGGACCCTACAGGATGCTACCAGGAGATGCCCAGCCAGAGGGTAAGTGGTGGGCAAGGGGAAGCACAGGAATGCCTGTGCCCCACAGCGCTATGCCAGGGTTAAAACCGAGGGCAGCAGTGGGAGCTGGGATGCCCAGCAGGCTCGGGAGAACACCTGGAATCAGGGACTGAGTATTAATGAGCACAGCTGCCAGAGAGCTAAATGAGAAATGCCCCAGACATGCTGCTGCAGGGCTGCCCTGCTGCCTGGGGGTGATGTTAGTCCAAAAAAGGGGTCTTGGCCAAGGAGGGGCAAGCGAGCAAGCACGTGCAGTTAGTCCCTCTAGTTAGTTACCTCTTGTGCCTTGGGGTAGGAGCGGGTGGCAGGAGAAGCTAAGGAGGCAGCTGCTGCTGGCAGGGGGCTCAAGGACTTAGTTCCCTCCAATAGCTCATAAGGCTCTGAGATATGGAGGGTCTCCTGTTGGAGGGTAAAGATCATGTAGGCAAGGTGGGCACAAGCAGCAAGGTGGCAGCAGCAGGAGTCCCACTGCAAGCAGGCACGAGGGGACTCTGCCATCCTGCCCCTCTTCCCAGCAGCAGGTCAGGCAGCACTGCAGCCCCCAAGGGCATCGTGGTTCTGGCTCCCCAGTCAGAGCCATGAGCAGGGCAACAGGGTGACACACTCCCTCCTAAAAGTCCTCTGTACCAGCACCAAGACACCCCCATGCTCGCTCTCCAGCAAGGGTGGGACTTGAAGCAGTGCTGCCCCAAGTGCTGCTCTGTTGCATTTCTCTTCCTCCCTCAAAACCTCTGCAGCCCATGGAGAGACTGAGTGGCCAGGAGCACCTGGCTCTGGCCAGAAGCTGCTTGGGAGCACAGAAGCAGCTGCAGAGCAGAGCTTGTGGTGCACAAGGCTCATCCCCACTGGTGACAGTGGCTCAGGAGAGCAGACCTGGGTGCCATAGAGCCCTCTACCCACTTACTTCTCTGAGAGCCGAGGACATTTTGGGGAAGCTCCTGCCACCTGTGACAAGCTGGTATCGCCTCTCCAGAGATAAAAGTTTCTCTTTCTCCTGTGCACGGGGTGACAGTGAGAGCAGAGGCAGGTCATGGTTACTGGCACCCCATGGCCGGTCCCCTCTCAAGCCCACCCCTCCTGCCAGCAGTCTGACGAGAGCTGGCACAATCTTCTCCCCTGCCTCGGGCTCCCCCAGGGTTGGGGAGCCCCTGCCAAGCCCCCAGAGCAGAGCATTACCTTCTGCAGCAGCTGCAGGACGCCGCTCCGCTCCCTGGCCAGGCGCTCAGCCTCCTGGGCACTCTGCAGCCGAATCTGGGCAGCCTGGGCATCCAGGGCAGCCACCCGCTCCTGGGGAGCAGGCAGCAGGGATGAGCTGGCTGCCAGTGAGCCGGGGGACACGGCCCAGCTGTGCCAGACCCACGGCCCCCTGTGCCCCTACCTTCCTGCGGGCAATGCTGCGGTGGCACTCGGCTCTGCTCTGCAGGAGCTGCTGGCCCCGTGCCTCGCGCTCCTCTTCCAGGCGGCTCTCACGCTCCAGCTGCTGGAACTCCAGGTCCTCAAACAGCTTGGCCTCTGTCTCCAGTGCCTCTGCCTCCTTCAGACACACAAGGGCACGGTGGATCAGTTGCTCTGGATGGGCACTTCTTCGTCCTGCAGGCAAGTCTCCCACAGCAAAACCTCCTGCATGCCCCCACGTCCTGCTGGTGCTGGCCAGGAACAAGAATTGGTGGCCAAGCCTGTCCCTTGTGCCTGGTGTGGGCAGGCAGGCAGCTTTGCCTTCTGCAGAGCACCAGAAACGTGGGAGACATTGGCAGGAGTGTCTGCCAACAGGAGATGGCAATGGAGGAACCCAGAACCAGCCAGGACAGAGTAATCACCCCGATGAGATGAGGAGCTCACCAGAGGCAGGGGCTTCACTTGACCCTTGGAGACCAGCTGCCCCCACTGAACCACATCTGGGCTGGAGCCGTGCCCTGACAGGCAGCAAAACACCATGTGCCAATATAATCACCAACACATCACCGAGCCAGTGGGCAACAGAGGCCCTACAAACTCCTGTGTGTCCTGCCAGCCTTCACACACCAACAGCACATGGCAGCACTCAGCTCAGGGCCTGCCTCTGCCACCCTGGCAGCCACTGCACCATACACCACGTGGGAACATGTTTCACCCTGCTCTGGCAGCCAGGTAGCCAGTGCTCTCATGGCACAGCACTGGCTCCCACCAGTGTGGTGGGAGTGGTGTGGTGGCTGATACATCAGCATCACTCCATCACCACCCCTGCCCTCCATACAACAGACCCACATCCAGCACGCAGTTCCCTGCCCAGAGCAGGCTGTGGCAATGTGGGTTCATCTGGTCAGGCACTGGCCACAGGCTGGGGAAAGTCAACTGCTTCCGGAAAATACCAGATAATGGGAAAAAACGCTGCGGACCAGCAATAACATAAACTGACGGCGCTGGGTAAACAAACACTCTCAGGAAATAGCTGGAGGCAGCCAGGCGAGGATGCAGTGGTCCCTGAGGCTCCCCAGCCTGCCCTCCTGTGTGGGACAGGGTCTGTGCTCGCGCCCTGCCCGGTCCCGAGGAGCTCTGCCGAGCCAGCCCCGCGCCCGGGCGAGCAGCAAGCTTACCAGGACGGTGGTGCCCGGTGCCAGCCGCCTCCAGCCCGGGTGCGATGCTCCCAGTGCAGCCCCGGCTGGCAGGGAAGAGCTGGCCTAAGCTGGAGCGGAGGGAGGTGGGCCATGGTCCGGGAGGGGTGGGGGGAGACACTGACCCTTCGCATCTGCTCCCGCAACTGTTCCCGCATTGACTCGGGGCACTTATCAAGGTGGCTCTTCGACTCATGGTAAAGCGCCCGGAGTTGCTCTAGCTCCTTCCTTTCAGCATCAACCTTTGCCCTTTCCTGAATCAGGGGAGAATAAGAAAAAAACAAAACAAAACAAAAAAAGGGGGAAAAGAAAAAAAAGAAAGAAGAGAGAAAACACACTTCTCAAATGGGCACCATGCAGAAGCTGTGAGTTAGAGCAAGGGCTCATCTGGAGATAAAGGGGGTTGTGAGGTGGAGAGGAAGGAAGGGGGGAGAGAGAGAGCAACAGACATGGGAGCTGGGGCCAGGCAGTGTTAGAGGGGTTACAGCCAGCCTTTAACCTCAGCCTTGGGGCTCCAAAAACAAACTTACAGGCTGCAAAAAGATCAGTGCTGATCATGGCCCTGAACAGAGCTGCACCACATACCCTTTGAACAGCCACTAACTGGCACTATCTGCTGCTCACCATCAGGATGCTGCCACTTGGGCACCACAGTTCCTGAGTGCAGCCTGGGGGCATGGACCACCCTCATCCATCAGAAGGAGAGGGTTGCCCACGAGGCAGCAGTGAAAACAGGAGGCTGTGGTCCACCCCCACTGCCAGAGAGGCTCAGGCTATTGTCACGTTAGCAGTAGAGCAAACACTGGCTTCCTAAGCCTGGGACAAGGGGAATTGTCCCCAACCCTCTCTCCCATGGCCACAGGAGCAGTAAAATGAGGCCAGCAACATGGGGCTTGTGTAGGGGAACCTCCTCCCACAGGTCTGACAGCATTGTGAGGGAGCTTGGCATTGGGAAACACTGCAAAGGAACAACGTGCTCCACACAGAGATGGGGGATCCATGAAAAGGGCTTTGAGGGGACATGCTGGTGGGGAGGCTGGGCTGCCACAGGCAGGTGCCTCACAAGGGGAGCTACAGGGTGCCTGGGGGCTCCCAGGCATGCAGAGAGGTCAGAAGTGATGGCAGAGTCAGGAGCAGGCACTGCTAGTGCGAGTAGAGCAAGCTGGTTAGAAAAGCTCGGGTCAGCAGAGAGGTTGGGGTTAGGATTTCCCTGTGCTCCTCTCCTGGCTCTGCACGAGGCTGCCCCTGGCTACAGAAGATGCCTACCAAAGGGCTGGAAGACCAAAACCACAACAAAAACCCCGAACACTGTGGAGGCACCTCTGGCAGGTGTCAATGACTGCTCTGCCTGACCACAGGCACCCCGACAGCCCCAGCACCCACAGCCATGGGGCTGACCAGGGCCCCAGGGGCACTGGTGCCACACCATGGTGGCACAGAGCTGCCAGTGGGACCCAGGCATGGACTGCACAGGAACGCTGGCCTCAGGCAGCAGGGAGCTGGATTCCAGCAGCTCTCCCACTGCAAAAGAGCTTTCCCAAGGCCGTGCCACACTGCCTGCAAGGGTGTGGGATGACCGGCAACCAGCAACTGGGACAAGTGTGCCATACATGCAGTGCCTTCAGGCAGTAACTGCACCACACCAGGAAAAGGGGGCCAGGATGCCCTCCTCAGCCACCGAGATGAGTTAAACACCTGCAGTGGTTCCCCAGCCACCTCCAGTGAGCTGAACACTACAGCAGCAGCTGCCTTCACGTGTGCAGATGCAGCAGAGTGAGGTGACTTGCCACAAGACGCAGTTCCCCAGCCAGGGCAGGGAATGGGGAACACCAAGGCCCCCACTTCAGCACTGCCCACGTCAGGCAGCAGCCACACCACAATGTCCCTCGCCAGACCCTACCGGCGCGACAGGCAGCGGTGGAAATGCTCCCCAGGCATCAGCCCTGCTCTCCTCTGGCAAGGCTGATGGACCAGACCCAGGCAGACAGAGAGACAGACAGACATCTCCCCACAAACACATATCAGAGGGGCTTCTCCCCAAAGACTCTGTGAAGCCCAGGGTCCGGAGAAGGTGCCTGCAGGGGAACTCTGCACCACGGGGCATCCTGACATCACGGCTGCAAGTGCCAGGGAGGGCGAGGCCCAGACAGTGACAGCAGGTACCTGCGCTGGGGCTCACCTTGTCCCGCTCCTTGCGGATGCTGGCATCCAGGCTGGAGAGCTTCTCCTGCAGCTGCTGCACGGCCTCCTGCTCCTGCCGCAGCCGCGCCGCCTCCGACTCCCGCTCACCCTGCAGCAGCGCCCGCTCCATCTCTGCCTGGACGGGCACAGCCACGTCAGGATGGATGCCCCGGCTGGGTCTGGCTCATGCCCGTGGAGTTCAGTGCTGACTGGTGAGGGCAGCAAGCAGCAGGGGACCCGGCAGCGTCCCTTGACTCCTCACCTCTCGAGATGTCTCCTGCAGCTGCTGCTCCAGCTCCTTGACACGGCCCTTCAGCTGGTCCAGGTGGACGAGGACAGTGGCACGTTCCTCCTCCAGCCGCCGCGCCTCCTTTGCCCGGGGACCTGTCAGCTCCTCGTGCTGTGGAGAGGGATGGTTGGCATGGCACGACACACCACGGCACAGCACACCACAGCATGGCTGTCCCCCTCACCTCGTGGTGGGTGCTCTCGGTGCTACTGCACTCCTCCTTCAGGTTCTCCTCGTCCGACCTCTCCAGGCTCTCCCTCTGCCGCAGCTCCTCGGCAGCATGGCCCAAAGCCATGGCACCCCTGGGCACCCTCCGGCCAGCGTCCACATCGCCCTGCTCGGCGCTGTCCGTCTTGGTGTACTCAGCACAGAGGTTCAGGATGGTCTCCAGGCGCTGCCGCTCCTGGGGGACAGAATGGTTAGCACAGCTCCTACCAGCCAGAGCCCATGGGACCCTGCACTGAGGGTGGGATGGGATGGGGACATTACAAAGCCACCCAAACCCCACAGCAGAGCCAGGCACGCGATGTGCTGGGAGCTGGAGGCGCACTAATTACAGGCGGCAGGGCTGGCTGCCGAGCGCCTCCGCTATTTCCAGGCGGTGACTCAGGCTGCCCGCGCTGGGCTGGGCGTGAGTCAGGGCTGAGCAAACACAGCCCCGACGGCTCAGCCTCCAGGACCAGCAGAGACACGGGCAAACCCCACCCAGGCAGCTGCCGGCTCCATAAAAACTCTGCCGGTCCTAAATATAGACCCGATGCCCACGGAGCCATGGCACCAGCAGACGGGCCCTGGCAGGGATGGACAGATATGGAGAGCTTTGCAAAGTGAGGGGCTCCACTGTTTTTGATGGCAGCCCCGGAGCCATGCCGACCCCACCAACTTGCCTGGGCTGCTGCGAGTTGGGGGGGCTTTGTACTCCCAGAGAGCCCATGGCCACTCCTAGCAGTAATCCCCCTGGATAAGCAGCCTGGCAGCTGCAGCAAATCCCCAAGGGGCAAGGGCCGGGTTATTAAAGCAGCAAATGACAAAAGGTTGTTTGCAAAATGTGTCCCCCCGCCCCAAACCCCGCACTGGGGTGCTCACCAGGCGCTCCATCTCCTGCTCCCGCACCCGCTCCTGCCGCTGCCGCCGGTGGTACTCCAGCAGCTCATCCTCGTTGTCGCTGATCTCCGTGATGCTGTTCTTGCGCTCTCGCGGCCCCGACGGCAGCCGTGGGTCCCCCAGAGGCTTCCTGGGGGCACGGGGGCTCTGCCGGGGCGAGGGCATGGCCGGTGAGCTCAGCCCATACGTAGGGCTCAGGCAAGTGCCAAAGCTGGGGCGGCGAGTGGGGGTCTCTGACAGCAGTGGGGGCGAGGGGCTTCCAACTCCTCTCGACTCTTCCGAGCCCTTGCGCCTGGCACGGGGACTGCCAGGCACCTCCCTGCCCAGCCGGGGCTGTGGGGAGGGGGCGTCGGGAGCTGCCCGGGGACTGGCAGCCCGGCGTGACAAGGAGGGGCTCAGCGGGGGCAGCTCCCGCATGCTCTCCATGTTCCTTCGGGCCACCCGCGGGCTCTCGGGGGGCTGCAGCCGTGCCTCCGGGACCACCCTGCTGGCAGGCTGGCGGCTGGGGGCCAGGGGGTCCCGTGGCTCACGGAAGGGGCTGGGGGGCCGCTCCTGCAGGGCTGCCCGTGGCCGCGGTGCCACCCTGGGTGTCAGCCGGGGGCTGCCTGCCCGGTGGTCGCCAAGCCTCTCAGCTGACCAAGGCTCGCTGGGACCACCACTGGGACCCCCACTGGGCAGGGTGGGCGGCTGCACGGTGTGGTTGTAGCTGGAGGAGCGGAGTGGGACAAGCGGGGGAACAGCTGGCCCCTGCTCCTGGCTGCTCAGTGAGGGGCTGGTGTAGCTGCTGCTGCTGGCCGGGGAGGAGAGCGGAGAGAAGTTCTCGTAGCTGGAGCCTCCCGAGGTGGCCCCAGGGCTGGGCGGGGGGGACAGCAGGCAGCGCCCACCCCCATTCACCACAGGGGACAGGGGGGACCGGCCGCAGGCAGGCGGCTTCTGGATGCCAGGGGATGCCGGCTCCTCCAGCACCAGCGAGTCCATGATGTCCTGCAGGTCCTTCTCAATGGAGCTGACAAGGGAGCTGTGGCTGGGACACCCACGCTCTGATGGCTGGTGGCCACCGTTCACCAGGGCCTCGGGCTCTGCGGGGAGACACAGGAGCAGGTGTCAGTGTGGTGTGACCCCCACCACGGCCACAGGGCAACCTGGCATTGCTCCTCCATGCAGCCTTGCAGAGCCAGTGCTGGGTCACAGCCCCTCTTCTCTGTGCCCTGAGCTGCCTGCACCCCACTGCCACCCTTCCCCACTCCGGCTGGGGAGCCAGGCCAGGGATGAGGCTGGAATCCCGCTGGCCCTGTCACCCAGGAAACAGAAACCTGAGAGCACAGCCCAGCCGCCCACTCTGACATCCCTGTGCCGCAGCTCCGGCCCCACTCCCTGGAGTGCAGCTGCCTGTGCCAGGCACTGGCACCCACCACTTGCCCCTGGCACATTCTGGCTCCCCAGCAAGGGGCCAGAGATGCGACAGCCAAAAGTTGCTGACCTGTGGCGTGTCCAGACCCACTGCCATGTCGCCTGCAGCCTCGCTGTGCCCCCGGCCAGGGTGCCCCTGCCTGGGCTGCCCTGTCCTCCCTGCGCAGCACCGATGTGCCTGTCACTCAGGGGATGAGCGAATCACAGCAGGAGCACAGCCCAGCCAGGACAGCGTGCCACCCAGGCTGCGTCACCCCCTGGCACCCAAAAGCTCCCCTGCTGCAGCTGGCAGTGCCTCCACGCCTGGAGAGATGTGCTGCACCCCTCTCCCTGGGATCCCACCCAGTCCCATGAGGCAGAGAGGGACCATGCAGGGCCCACATGGGTCACTGTGTGGTTGTGGGACGCTCTGCAGTTTTATGATGCTCCTCGGCCTCAGCACTTCCCTGCATCCCTCCTCCCGTCCCCCAGCTGCGGGCGTGTTGCCTTCCTAACACACACGTGGCATGGGGAGGCTGCCAAGCTCCTCTCTCCGTGCCAGGACGTGCTGGTCGGGGCAGGGAGAAGGGCTACCAGCCCAGGGATCACTGCTCGGGATTTGGACATCCCAGGAACCAGGCATAGCACTGGTGCTCAACCCATCACCCCACCAACAGGCAGACACAGCAAGATAAGCGGCTGCTGAGATGAAGGACAGCAGTCAGGGAAATGGCCTTCACAGCCCTGGCATGTAAACACACACTTCAGGCAGCCAGGGGTGACTCTGCTGGGTGGTGGCTCTGCCACGGCCAGGCTGGGCAGAGGCCAGAGCTGTGCCTCACTGCCCCCAGAGTCACCCTCTTTGAAACGATATTAATCATTATCAAATGCCAGCACTGCTGCCATACCATGCTGAGCCGATGGACAGCACATTCACGGGTGGGTACAAGCCCCACTCCCGAGTGGGAGGGCTGGGAGTCCAGCAGGACAGGGCTGGGAGGGCATCACGTGCCAGGAAGGTTTATGGCACGGGTCAGGGAGCACCTCAGCATCCGCCTCGCCCTGCCTGGGACAAGGAGGGGTCACCTACTTGCTGGCAGCCCATAGAAAGCCGCTGGGCTCCTGCCCCCCGCCGGGATCATGCTCTTCATCCACTTGGCCTCAGCAGGGTGGTTGAAGCGGAGGAAGGTGGCCTGGCCCAGGCAGATGGTGCACCCTTGGGAGAGAGGAGAGAGGGTTCAGCTGCTGGCCACCAGTACCCGAGCGATGCTGGAGAGGAGGGCAGACGGGATCCAGCACAGGGAGGCAGCCGGGCGCTGCCGGCCCCGAGATGCATCCCCGGGTGGGGAGCGGGCTCCTGCTGTCAGCAGAGGCTTAGGGGAAGGCTGAAATCCAGGTCACTCCCCGGCAGCTGCCGGCAGCGCGTCGCAGGCACAGCTGGGGTCCCCGCCGGGGGCCGAGGGATTGGCGGCTCTCCAGAGCCTGTGTGTCTGCCAGCTGCAGACAAGACAGCTCCTGTCCCTGCCCGCAAAGCGCCTCTTCTTGGCCCAAACCAGCAGCCCTCTCGGGGCAAGGCTGCTGAGCGGGTCTGGGGGGGAAGGCAGCTCGGGGAGGGAGCGATGCCCTCGATGCCAGGGAGCAGCGTGCTGGCATCGGGGAGCAGCGGGCGGCTGGAGAGCCTCGGTGCTGCCGGCACACCCCGCTTTGAAGCGCCTGCCAGCGCCCCGGGGAGAGGCTCGCTCCGCACCGACAGCCGGAGCCGAAAAATCCCTCGCCGGAGGGGATGTGTTTTTTGGAGCGCCCCGCCGTCATCCCAGGCTCGCAGCGAGGCGGGCGAGAGGCCGTACGGATTTGCCACCATCGCCGCCGCGACAGGGCTCTGCTTCCCCTGTCCGAGTGGCAGGGTGGGATGAATCCTGCTCACCCCGGCTCAGCCAGGACATCCCTGCCTTCCAAGGGGGCAATGCCGGAGCCCTGCCCGGCAACCACTGCCCTGGCGAGAGCCATCCCTGCCCTGCCCCTTCCCCACGCCCCGGCACCAGCTGGAGCCACGCATCGCCCCGGCAAAGCGGGGAACCCCAAACTCGCACCCCGAGCGCCGGCCTGGCAGCCCCCACGGCTCAGGTGGGCACACAGGTGCCGCCCCTGCCCCGCCACCCGCGGGCAGGAGAACGGGGGGCTCGGCTCGGCTGACCCCTGCCCGCACCCCAAAGCCCACCCGGCCCTCGCCACCCACCGTGGGGCCGTCGGGACCCGCCAGCACCGCCACGCCGGGGCGGTCGCGCCCCTTCTGCGGCGGCCACGTGGCTCCCATTGTCCCCGCGGGGACAGCGCCCACGCGGGTGGGTCCCCCCTCCGCGGGCAGCCACGGGCGGGCCGCGGGGACACCGCCCTCGGGGGGCACCGGGGGTCCTGCCCCCCGCGGAGGGACGGGGCGGACCGCCACCCTCCCCGCCCGGCGCGGACACGCGTGGCCCGGCAGCCCCGCACTCACCG
>JAWWMP010000068.1:6748627-6773534 GCA_035047865.1 Dendrocincla tyrannina | reverse complement strand
ACACGCGTGGCCCCGCAGCCCCGCACTCACCGCACCGCACCGCACCGCCGCCCGGGCAGCGCCGCACCGCCCCCGGGGAGGGGCGGGGGGCCGGGCCTCGCCCGCCCCGCCTGAGAGTCATCCCCAGGAAGCGGGATACGGGACGTGTGGGGCGGGGGATGCCGTGGGAAAGGCACCGTGGCTTTGCCCGTGCGGGACCGGCGCGGTCCGAGCCCTCCAGCCGCGCAGGCAGAGCGGGGTGTCCCCGCAGACACCCCTCGCGGGGATACCCGGGGTGTTTTCCTCCATCACCGCCCTTCCCAAACCCGGATTAGCATCTCCGCTGCTCTACAAAGCTCTCCCAGCTCTCTCCCTCCCCCAGCTCACTTGTTGCACTAGGCAAAGCTGGTTCTCAAACTTTTCTCAAGCCTTCCAGCACCTGGCAGGTCCCCAGCCCGGGGTACAGAGGCAGGAGCATCCCAGCTGGGATATGAATTACAGGATGGTTCTGCCAACACCCTGATAACCTAATGGCACTGGTGAAGGCTCTGGTGAACCCCAGCCTGCTCCTACCTTGGGTGAGGCGCGTGGGCCGCCGGACCGTCACGCCATCGATGGCACAGGTGTTCCCACAGGGGTGCAGGGTGAGTGTCCCCCGCACATTCTCGATGTAGCAGTGCTGGGGCAACAGCCCAGGGCCCTGCAGGACGATGTCTGTTGTGGCTGTGCCGATGGTGGTCCTTCCTGATGGCAGAGAAGGCAGCTCAGTGTCCCTGCCAGCAGCGTGCCCACAGGGCCCCCCGGCAGCCAACACTCACCTTCCTCCAGGGGCAGGAGTGTGATGGCAGTGCTGAGCCGGCCGCTGCCCAGGCTCACCAAATGTGGCTTCTCTGTCTGCACCTTCAGCCCCTTGCCTGTGTCGATCAGGTCCAGAGGGCTCTTCTACAGGAGATGGAGGGGTGCTCACAGCTGGATGCACTGCCCACCTGGCTGGGCTGCTCCAGAATGGCCACACACACAGGCAGGGCCAATGCCCAGGCACAGCCACATGCCAGCAGGACCATCCAGCAGCAAGACCCAGGAGATGAGGGCTCTCTCCTGCCTCTGCTGTCCACCCCGGGGAGCAGAGGTGAGCTGCCCTGTGAGCAGGATATCCCTGGGGCTTGGGCTGCATCTAAGAGGATCCGAGCTGCCAGCCACTTAGCTCAATGGGCTTTGCTGACGATCCCATAATAGGATTGGGGCGAGGAGAGGCTGGAGGGCAGTGCCAGTACCCATGGTAGGGCTGGCTGGGGAGGAGAAGGGCTCCCAGCCGGATCCCCCTGTTCTCACAACAGGGCAAAGGTCCAGTGGTCCTGTGTGCTCACCTGCGTGACATTTTGGACTCTGTGGGTTGGGCTGGTGGGGGTCCTGCTGGACGGCTCCATGATGCCCGCTTGGAGATGCCGGATGCTTCCGGACACGGGCTGCTGCCCAAAGAAACAGAGAACAGCAGCACACGTGACCACACTGGGCATGGCCTTCATGTATTCCTCCTGCACACCACATAAACCCTACCCATCCCAAGCTGGCCTTTGCCACCAACAGGATTCCCATCCTGAGCTTCCATCTCCAGCATGTCAGCAGCTGTCTGAAGCATCTCTGCCTGCTGAGGCACACATCCCCATCTGCCCAGGGGAACCCACATACATGACAGGCATCAAGACAGGACGTGGGCCCAGAAGGAGACAGCACACGGGCTCAGTTTTGGGGAGGCAGTGCAGGAAACACACATCCTAAACACCAAGAGCAATGGGCAGCCAGCAGACAAAAAACACACGAGCCCAGGATCTGTGGATCTGGCTGTCCCCAGCAACACCTGCCTGCCATGTGTGGCACACCCTGGTACCCCCGTGCGTGTCTCCAGTGCCCATCCCCAGCACCCAGGCACACTTTTCTATTCTCATGAAGCCCGACAGCAGCAGCAGCTCGGGGTGCACAAGCCCAGCTGACTGTGCCATGTGCCTGCCGAGGTGGCCCATAGGACCAGGGCTGGCAGGGCTGCTGCCCATGGAGCAGCCACACTGCCACTCATTCTCTGCGTGGGTGGGAGGCAGCCCGGGGAGGAACAACTTCCGCCACCCGGCGCTCACGCCATGCCGGGATGCTCCAGGGTTACTAAATTTACCGTCTGCTGTTCCCCATATCCCGCCCTTCCGCTCGGGACTAGCCGAGTGTGCTTAACCCTTCCCGTGCAGCCCAACCGGGGAGTGCTCCACTCCCGTTAGGGACCTCCATCCCGGGGCCACCGGGAGGAGCTCCGGGATCAGCTCCCACCAGCACTGCCCCATGTCCCACCAGCGCTGCCCGATGTCCCTCCAGCACTGCCCCATGTCCCACCAGCCCCCGGAGGGACCCCCGCAGCTCGGCCAGCACCGGGCTCAGCTGCGGGGGCGAGTGAGCGGCTATTACACACAGTGGAAAAAATGAAATGCTGGAAAACACCAGGCGTGGGATCCAGCGCTGGGATGGAGACGGGCTGCTCCGGCGACACCAGAGTTGGCTGCCCCACAGCAAAGTCTCTTTGGGGACCACAGCCACCCCACGCAGATTGGGGATAGTTCAGCTGGGGCAGGGGAAGCAGATGCCGTACCCCAAGAGCAGTTCACCAGTGCCCACCAGCTGCCAAAGCAGGAGCCCTGCTTTCCCTTACCTGCCACTTGGTCCTGGTGCCGAGCGGGACCCTCCGCGGCAGGGTGCCCATGTTCCCCAGGCACTGGGGTGCTGCACCTCCCAGCATCTGGAGACCCTGCAGCCCAGCTGAGCCCCTGCCCCTCGCTTGCACCCAGACCCGTCACAATGTCTGGGAAGGAGGAAAAGCCAGGAGGGGCCAGGCTGCTGCATAGGAAGGGAGCGGGGCCAGGGTGGGATCCTGCTGCCGTGTTAACCCCTTCCCAGCACAGCTGTACTGGTGAGTCCAGGTAAGAACCACGGGAGACCTCCATCCCCTCCACCTGGGCGATTGTTCCCGGTTCTGCCCACCTCCCGCTGCCCAAACCCTCCACCAGACACCCCCCATTCCATTCCATTCCACAGGCAGCCCTGCCCACCCAGGAGCCGGAGGGTGACCCTGGCACCCCACCGCTGCCCGATGCTCCCTGTCCCTCAGCACTGCCCTCCATCAGAGCCCCTCACCTGGCTCCTCACCGCACAGGGGACGCCCGCCGTGTGCCCGGCCCGTCCCGCCAGGGATGCAGCGGGGATGCAGTGGGGATGCAGCCCCTCTCCAGCCGGCCCTGCCGGAGGAATGCGGGGCGGGAGCGTGGCCACCCCAGCCGGCGCCCCACTGCTGGGATGGACAAGGCAGCCTTTCTTCTCCCGCCGCCGCCTGCAGAACGCGCCGCTTGTTCCCGCCGTGGGAAGCGGCGAAGGCAGCAAATGCCAAGGGGTCGGGCTCGGTTACCGCCAAACAGCCCACGGTCCCCGTGCACCCCGCGCTGGGCTGCCCACTCAGCCTCAGCCTCCTGCAGGACAAAAGCCCCTTTCTTCTCCTGGCGCAGCCAAAAGCCTCACCTGGGAGGACGCCCAGCCCTGCCGATGCGGGGGCCCTCCCAGCACTGGGAGGGCTGCACACAAACACGCTGCCCCACTGCGCTCCCAGGCACCCCACTGCCTGCCCGCCCCGAGCCCACACAGGTAGGGATGCTCAGGGGTCCGCTTGTGCCCCCCCAGACCCAACCTGGGCACAGCACGCTCTGCCTCATCCCCACCAGCATGGCCAAGCTGGCAGCAGCTGGCAGGCAGACCCCAGTGATGGAGCACAGCCTCGCAGACCATGCCTGAGGGGCACCAGGGAAGAAGCACACACATGGCACCCCTCTGCCATGGCTTCTCCTGCCCACTCGTGGCCGGGTGAGTCACGGGAGGAAGCTACAGTGGCCGAGCACGGGTGCACACAGCAGAGCATCGCAGGAGCATCACAGCCCTCCGGCCAACTTGGCTGCCTGCTCGCTCCCCATCTGCTAACGCGCTTAGGGCGCGCTCACCCCTTCCCACACCCTCTGCCCCGGTAAACAACCAGCCCTTCCGGAGGCAGCTGGGAATGGGGAGCCCGTGTCCAACACAAAGCCGTCGGGGAGCGAGGAGCCTTGCTCCTGGCCGCTGCCTCCAGGCCTGGGGCTGACCCACAGCGAGCAGGGGAGACCCAGCCGGCCCCATCCCACCCAGGCGAGGGGCGGTGGGGCCGCACTGCGGTTGCTGGGACAACACCACGATCCTGGCAATAACACCGACGTAAATCAGCCGCCAGACAGCTCCGGCGGGAGCCGAGGAATCCCGGCCGCACCCGCTGATTTCATCGCGCCTGGGAAGTGCTCCCGCACCGCTGCAAGCACAGCTGTGCTCCCGCCGAGGCCCTGCCAGCACCACACCTCGGGCTCTCCGCAGGATGGGGATGCCCATTACCTGCCCAGGTAGGGGCAGATGGGCAGCCCTGCTTTCCTGCACCCAACACTCCCCAGGATGCGCCAGCTCCAAAGGCTGGTGACACTGTATGCAGTCCCAACCACTGCTGCAGCTCAAGCACCGACCCCAGCGTCAGCACGTGCCTCCAGACACCACAGCACAGACAGGGAAACCTCCACCACGAGCTCCAGACCCCTCCCAAGGCTGGAAAGCCACTCCTCAAAATGTTCCCATGTCAAACAACGACTTCTCAACTGCAGGTCAGAGACTCAGCTCAGCGAGGAGCATCTGCAGCTCCTGCTAATGACATCTCACAGACCATAGCACAGGATGGGCTTGGTGGGCCTTGAATCCAGCCCCTGGCATGAACCCATCACCCAGCCCTGTGTTTGCTGCGAGAGGGATGGGGTGACCCTCACCTTTCCAAAACAGGCATCGCTCTCCTCTTTCTGTTATCTGGCTGACAGCAAGGACACCTTGCTGTGCAATCCTGTGTCTCCAACCCCCTGCACGGTGCCCTGCCCTGCTGTCCCCACCCCTACCAACACACAGCATCACACAACAAACTCAGAGGAGTTACCAAAAAAAGCACCCAGCAGTGCTGCCCTGCAGCTGCCTCGTGTTTGAGGTGCCTGTGGTGCCCCGCCAGGGGACCTGCCCCCCTGCAGCTCCTCCCTGGTGCCCAGAGAGGGCTGGCAGCTTGCAGGGCAGCTGTAGGAGTGGGAGAGAGGGCAGCACTTCACCACAGCAGCTGGACCTTCTGGGGCTGCCAAATTCCTCTGGCTTTCTGGCAGCGGCTGAAGGGGCTGTGGCAGGAACGTGGCAGGAAGCTGGAGTAAACAAGGTCCAGCCATGGAGTGGGGTCCGGCCAGGCCAGCGCCGTTCCCAGGCTCCCCAAGAGGCATCAGGGACAACAGGGGTGGCCTCAGGCCAAGCACCGTCTCCCACTGCAACTGCCCTCCAGCTGCAGGAGGATTTGGGGATGGGAGAGGCTTGTCCAGCCTCCCACGCAGACCGGACTGCTGCTCTCAAGGCTCCCACACCACCAAACCCATCACTGACGTGGACCACCAGATCTGAACCCAGCTCCCAGCCCACCCACGCACCCCCAAAGCATTGTGCACTGACCAGTTTTATGACTGACGGGGTCTTTCCTACTTTACATCCTGCAGCTCCTTCCTTGCACCCCTCCTGGGGTGCCCCAGGGGGCAGGGACCCCCAGCATGTCCCACAGCTGGCCCTGACAGGGGCCAAGGCAGCCAAACCCCTTTCCCTCACCCCCAACACATCCCAAAGCTGTCCCCAAAGCACTGGCAAGGTCCCTACAGGGCAGGACACACTGAAACCAGCCTTATGGGCTCCCCAGGGCTGGAGCCGCCTGGGGGACAAGTAGGGAGGGTTCCACCCCATCCCGGCAGCCGCTCACCTTCCCTTCCCTGGACCGGCAGCCCCTGCCGGGCTCTGCCGCCGTCGCTCCGCAGTCCACCACAGCCTGCTACAGCCTCGTCCCCGCCCCGCCCGGTGCCGGCCCCGTCCCGCCCCCGCGGCTGACTGGCCCCAGCTCCGGAAGGACCTCACGACCCCCAGCCAGCTCCTTTGACAGTACTTTATTTGATTAAAGACTCAGTATTCTCTGTGTACACTGGAATGTGCTCTATTCCCTAGGCCAGGATCATACGGGGTTACAAAAAGGGGGGATCTCAGCTCGGTTTAAATATCACCCTCCAACGAATGTAAGAAAAAAAAAAAGCTCCTTGGATGCTTGAACTAACCTCGACTCCATTTTAAAAATCACACAGACAAGCAGCTCTGGAACAGGACCATGTTACTGGGATTCATTGCCTATTTTGCTAGGGAAGAGGGTTTGCCCTCCCAGGACAGGATCAGGGTTGATTTCCTCTCAGGTGCTGCCAGCAGAGGAGAGACCACGAACTTCTTTGGCAGAGGACCCCAGGGGCCCACGACAGGCTGGCTGTCTCTCACAGAGCACAGTACATGCGCTTTTAGGGTCTTTGCCTTCCACCTGCACACTTGGGCCCTCCAGCCAGAGGTGAGGTGTGCCCGGGGGCAGGTGACACGCCCCAGCCACACAGGTGAGATGAGTTGTGAGGGGAGCACAGATCTGTGAGATGAGGCAAGTAATGCTGGTGAGGCAGTGGGGGGAGGAACGGCTCAGATCAGCCCCCATGTTCCCTGGAAACCAGCACTTCCTTCTCCCCCAACTTGCCAGCACTGAACAAACACTGGTGTGGGACAGGTTCCAACAAGTGGGCAGAGTCACCCAGGCAGGCAAAATGTTCTGCCTTTCCAGACACCAAAAGGGCCTTGCAAAGGACACACAGCTGGTTCTAACCTAACTAAACCTCCTCCAAAGCCTGGCCCAAGAGCAGCTGTGGCAGACAGCGAGGACACAGTCCCCTCCTGACACTCTCCCCCCTGTAGCAGGAGTCAGAGCACTGGGAGCTGAGCCATGATAGCACAGCAGGGCTGGAGAAACAGCAGCAACCGTGTGGGATAAAAGGACCAAAGCCCCATGTCCCTCTTACCCATGCTGTGCCCCTGCCACGATCCCCCCACCTCTGAGGCAAGGGCAGCTTGCTCAGCTTCCACCAGATGGAAGGGTCCGGGGCTACAGGTGGCGCCAAGCACGTTCTCTCAGTGCCTGCTTTCCTCAATGGAAACGAGAGCTGGAGGACGAGGAGAAATCAAAATGTAAGCACCAACAACAGAACAGCGCGTGACGCTTCGGGAGGGTAGAGAACGATGTCTGGTCGGCTCTGGGGCTGAGCTCCGGGCATTGCCAGGGGAGGAGGGGACATGTCAAAGTCAGGCTCTCTGCGGAGATCTTGCTTTTCTGCCGGCCGGTAAAAATCTGCCAAAGAAATTTGTGGCCTTTCCCCCCATGAGCACGTCAATTCTCTGCCAAAAATGTCTGTGACCCAGGAACGCTGCAGATGGCAGACAGAGCCACGTGTCCTAGCAGAGGGGGCTGCGGCGTTCCCAACATTCAGAATAAACGTCGGCCTCTTTTTTTTTTTTTTTAATTTAAAAAATTTCCTCCTTTGCTCATCCCCACATCTGGCATTACAGGATTTCGTACTTGCCGACCAGGAAGGTGGTTTCAGTGGAAAACCTTACAGGGCTGTTCCCGTCTACCTGGGTCACTTTGGTAACCTGTGGAGACAACAGGCAGTGTTAGCTCAGCATCAAATACTGCTCCCCACCACACAGATGCCATGCTTCCCAACACTGGGATGGTCATGAGGGTAGAACTGATCTGGTGCCTTCCAGCCACAACTCAGCCCTGAAATAAAGAATTTTGCTCCCAGGAAACGTGAAAGAGGGGAGTGATTTTCTGTGGTAACTGTGTCTCCACTGAGGAGTGAAGTGGTAGCTGCTGGCTACACTTCAGTGGGGGCAGACAGTCATATGCCGAGCAGTGTTTTGGCTCCAAGGCTGATGGACTTTCTAACAAAGTCTGAGAGGAATTAATGATTACTCAGAGGCACAAAGGCACAGCTGAAACTGCAAGAAAGCTCTGGGAGGTGCTGTCTGCTGGCACTCTCAAATCCAGCTATCTCAGAAGCAAGTTAATGTCAACCCCTCAGCCATGGCCAGTGGGACAGCAAGGCCCTGCCACAGCACAGCCAGTGTCAACCAGACAGGGACTGAGGCAAGAGTGACATCACGCCTGGGGAGCATCGGCAGTGACCATACCTGTATGTTGCAATAGTTTTTTTTGGAGACGAAGGAGACTTGCACCGGGAAGAAGTCGTTTGGCTGCCCTGCTATGCTGAACTCCAGGCTGCCACTCTTGTTTTTGGCATCTATCACGGGCAGGCACCACTCGAGGAGGTTTCTCCGGCTGTCGTGGCGATACTCGCCATCAATCTCCCCAATCACCGGGGCGCCAACACCAGACCTAGAGCAGGCAACAATAAGTGAAAATCACTTCCCTGCACAGAGCTAAGAAAATGCTTGTAACACCTGTGGGCTTGAGCAGACCCACAAATCAGGGAGAAGGAGGTGGACTCTTCAGTGCTGCCCAGAGAAGGAGCATTACTTACGGCAAGGGGATGGTGATGACCACATCATTCAGCTCTAGGCTCTCCTCCTGCAACTCGTATTCAATGTTGACATCACAACTGTTCCCGCTCTCTGAGGGCCAGCAGTTAACTGAGGGCACAGAGACAGTGTGTGAACCACACAGGCCTTCCAAGCGGAACAGCCTTTCACACTAAAATGCCCAGCAAAGTCATCCCCAAGAAACCTTGACTTTAAGAAAAGCTCTGTTTTCTTTGAGAGCATTACAGAAACTGCACAGTGCTGAGGGCAGGCACTATCCAATGGATACACACAGGACCTCCAACGTCTCACACTGTGCCATGCTCCAGGCAGCCCAGAAGCCAAAGGGCAGATACAGACTGACAGCCCATGGACCAACAACAGCCTCTTCCACCCGAGCCCCCAGACTCGCACTCACTTGTCAATGGAATGAAAGACTCTTCCGTGGTCTGCAACCTCCACTTCAGCACGCCCACGTCACTGTTAATAGGGAATGACTTCTCTGGGTTCTTCAAGCCAATCTGCGACTCTGTAGTGAAGAGTTTCTTGTCCACGTTTGGATGAGTCTGAAAGAGGAACACATGCCCAGGCTGTAGGTCTAAGCCCAAGGACAGAACCATAGGTAATGCAGATTCTACCAGGACAGGCATATGCAGAGTGTTTTACTCGACAAAACACACATCAGGTTTGCTCCTGGCTCAGAAGCCCATCTGGACCACACCTGCTTATCAACTTGGGATTCCTTCCAGGAAACACTGGTCTGACAAGAAGGATCCACACCACTGTCATTATTATGTGCCACTGCACCAGAGAGCCTAGCAATGCATGTCCTGGGCTGATAACTACAGAACAACTTTAACTCCTCAGATCTTAAACCATCCTGAAGGTCCAGAGCACACATTTCTCTTGATGGAAAAGCAACCTAATCATCCTGAAACCACCACCTCATGACCTCCCTCAGTAACTTTTAACACCCGTATGTATCAGCAGACAAACTCTATTTAAACACTCTCTTCACAACCATGAGCATGAGCAGTTTTTTAGCAGAGGATTTCTGCAAGTCACCATTAAATTACAATAGAAAGACAGGAGTCAGCACAGGGTTTGGCCTCATCTTCCACCCAAGCAGTGCCCATGAGAGCGCTGTTAGACACGTGCTTGTGGGATGTGCTGGAAGTGGATCTGCAGTCAGTGATGTAAGGACAAGCCCCTGGTGAGGAGTGAGCCAGTGTGTCAAAGCAGCACCACCTCCAGGGATCAATAAGGTCACACAGAAAGAGAGAGAAAGGGAAGGACCAACCTCCCAAGAACCTTCTGGGCTGCTACTGCTGTGATCAAGTGCTTCAGCAGTTGCCCCAGGTACACCCAAGGAGGAAAAAGCTCTGGACAGAATAAATTCATTCCCCTTTGGCACAGGAAGTTTGTTCACCCGCTCCCACTCCACAGCTGCAGCTGACATCACACCAACAGGCACCAAGCAACACACGAGGCTGCAGCAAAGTCCAAGTGAGGTCACCCAGCATGCCAATGTGCACTGCTGGGCAGATAAGGCTCTGAGGGCAGGATGGCGAGCCCTGAGACTGCATTTCTCCTGTGAACTTCAATCCCTTGAGCATGACTGGCCCAGCACTGAGCACTCCCATTTCCAATGCATTTGCTGAGAGAGCTTGGATGAGAATACAGGACAGTAGCATGATCAAGTATTCCCAATATATTTTCCCCTGGAAAGCAGAAAAAGCATATTCAACACCATGGGACTCCAAACAAGCTTTACCTGTAGCTGCACTCCCCTCTTGTCTTCATTTTCTACATGCAGGCGAATCCGTGCAAACTTTTCATCAGAGATGTGCAGCATGATCATGCCATGCAGCTCCATGTTCTGCAACCCTCCATCACGGCCACAAGTCAAGGAGATTTTCTCCTCTATCTTCATGTGCACACTAGACAGACAGAGAAAAATCTCAAGTCTTAGGCTTGGCATCTCCCAGACAGCAGAGAGATCAGTGCAGTGATGCAGCATCTTGACACGGTGGTCACTCAAATCCCCTCTGCCAGGCCACAGCACCAAGGGCACTCACAGGCTCTGAATTTTAAAATGTAGCAATGAACACCTCTATCCTGAGTGGCAATGAGGCAGGGAAACAGGGAAAATGGCAGCTATTTGAAGGCTAAAGGCACAGGAAAATTCCCAACCTCATCTCAACAATGGATGCACATCCCATTTTAGTTAAGAAGATGCCTAACCAAATTAGCTATTTGCTTTTTTGCTGCTGTGCTTTCCCAGATTTTGCCCACTAACTGTTATAGTTATCAGGTAAGGGAGCACAGGAAAAAGCCTAAAAGGAACAGGGAAGCCACACACAGGGAGAGCTGCAAGGAGACCACTTCCAAAGCAAGGGTAGCACTCACCTCTCCATGTTAACAGGAGGAGAGAGAACTTTGGCTGCTTCTGCAGAGCGCTTGCCTACGGAAGTCATGATATTTTCTCCTTCTGACTTCAGCTTGTCCACAAAGTTGTCCACCTCCTTCCCTTTAGCGCCGAGTTTCAAGGCTTTACTGGGACCTGAAGGTCTAAACACAGACCAAGTCAGCTCACTGCAACAGGTTCCTCCTTCCTGGTTATCTTCAAGTACTGTAAATTGACCATCCCAACATTACACTGTTCACCTTGACAGCCTTTTTGGGGAAGAACATGCATGGAGCTATCATCTTACATGTAAGGTGCTAAGTCATAATTTAAATCTGGATGTATTAGCAGGAATTGGGACCTCTTTTTCTCACACAAAATGAGAAGCTCATTGCTCATCCAAGGTTCCACAGAGACTACGAGGTGCTGCTGTGGTACATGGCACAAATGCTCCTCGAGTTACACAGATGAGGAACCCATGTAAGAGCCTCTCCTTGGGCACAGAGTTAGAGCCACCACTGGCTCCAAGGAACATTTGCCACCTGCTGTCCCCCTACCTGGCCGGTGCTGGTGCCACTTTGGGCTTCTCAGTCTCAATGATGGTCTCTGTGATCATTGCTGCCGTCGTGCCCCCAGACACAGCTGAGCTGCCGAAGCCCCCGAACCCAGGCGCCTTCTTGCCATGTCTCTCTGCATCCCTCCTGGCCTGCTGCAGCTCCTTTGCTTTACGGCGCATCTCCGCTTTCGCTTCACGTTCCTGCGTCTGAAGGAAGAGACAAGAGGCTGATGGAGCTTTGCAACCTCAGCCTCGCCCTGCAGAGCTACCAAGTGCAGCTGCCCACAAAGCTCTTGCCAAGAAAAAGGAGACAAGGTACAGGTTTAGATAAAATAGAGGATGCAAGTTTACTGAAAAGCTAAATAACTGTGTGGGCCCAGCAAAGTGGAGGAACACCTCTACGTAGCAAAGATGGCAGTTCCAGACATGGCAGGCTCACAGGTGCCCCCACTCACCTCTCGGACTGCCCGGAACACCTTTTCCTCATGAGAGTCCATCTCAGTGAAGGTCCGAATCTGAGCCAGATTTACGTTCTCGCGGTAGCCCAGGGCGACGATTTCATCAAAGGCAAAGATCAGGTCAAAGCAGTGCTCAGAGATCTCATTCTCCTCCAGAGCTCGACAATATTCAGGGATCTAGTAGGGCAGAACCCATAGAGAGTGCTGTGTAAACAGTTTCTTTCTACCTGTGCTGACCCTCCCAACCCCACTGCACCCTTATGCTGCTCCTGATACCATTACATTGTTGATAAACCAGATAAAGTTTTGCCATTATTTGTTTTTCTATACTAAAATCCTTATAGAACTTCTCAGCTTCCTTGTAACACTAACTCAGAGGAGCCCAACTACACACTGGGGCCAGCAGATTTCCTGAATACCCTTTGATTGTGAAGACAAGAAACTTGCTGCTTCAGGATCCCTGCAAAGCAGCGCTGCACTTGTAACAGCCACATGCTGGAACATCATGTTATTTTTCAAAGGAATACAAGTCTTAGGTTAAAAACACAGAGAACATTTATTGCTAAATTACAGCCAGCCCTTTGGTCTCACTGGCTGAACTACAACCAAGGATTTCTTACGCAGAGTTCAAAACTACCACCAAAACTTCAAAGCTTTCTTCCCAGTCAGGAAGGGAAGCTGTGGAACACCAAGATACCAGGTGGAGGCAGGCAGGGCTCCAGCACCAGCTCAGAAACAGGTCCCTCACAGCAACACCATTCTGGGCGACGTCACCAAGCAACAGATCCTTACCACTCTAGAGAAGAGTCGGAGTGTTTCCAGGTCTTCCAGGATGTTGCTGTTCTTGGTGGTGATCAGCACCATGTAGAGCTTCTCCATGGGCTGGTAGACGTACCGCACGCTCTCCGTCTCCACGAAGGTGTGCTGCTTCCCCGTGTTCATCAGCTTGGGGAACGCCGCCAGCAGCCCCTCGATGCGGGTGCGGGTCATCTCCACGAACTGCCGGGACACGATGGCCTTCCCCGCCTTCGTGCACACGGCGGCTGCCAACAGCACCTGGGAGAGCAGAGCAGGTGCGCCCAGCCCATGGAAGGCTCGCTTCCCCCCCACGCCTCACCTGCACGCTCCCCTGAACGGGATTTTAAGACTTTTTCTGTGATCAGGACTTAACAAAGCCAAGAGCAGACACACCTCTGCTTTTCTGCCTCTCCATTCCATGTTCTGTCACTACCTTATCCTCAGAGCTCTCCCTGAGCTCATTCTCCCGTTCCTGATTCCACCCACACCAAGGTATAACAACCCCCAGGAGCGTTCGGGGAGGCTCCAGGATACGGACTTTTCCATGAGGCCGCCCCAGCTCACAACTACACCCAAGGAACACTGCAAAATGTGCTGTCTCTGCCCAGTGGCACAGGCATAGCCAGGCTGACGGAGCCCCGGCTATCACCCACAGCCCTCGGGTGGCTCCAGGGCAGCTCGCAGGCGTTGTCACCCACCACCTGCACTTTCTCCTTCTCTCTGCCCACACTTCCCTCTCGCAAATCAGCTTCCCAATTACCTTTGTCGCAATAACGCCGTTCTGCGCTTCAGAGCCTTTAAACCTCCCCAAACTGACAGCAAGCACCCCAAACCCCTCAAACACGCCGGCACCGTCCCCTGCCGCCCCTCGGGCAGCTCAGCTGTGCCTCAGCCGTGTGCGGGGGGAGCCACAACAACAAAAGGCGCCGGGCCAGCCCCTCGATGGCTCAGGGGAGCAGGCGGCCATCCCCGCACCCCGAGCGCCCTTTGGAGGCCCCTGAGGCACCGGGCATGGCGCTGAGGCGCCCCCGCCAGCCCCGGCCCGGCCCCGGCGGCCTCGGGCGGAGCGGGGACGGCTCCGCGCCCTCAGGCAGCGGCACACACAGATACACACAGAGACAGACACAGACACGCCGGCCCAGAGCGGCCTCCACGGCAGGCTCATCAAAGTAATGCCACTAGAAAAACAAGGGCCGTGTCATTCCTGGAGGCACTTCGGTTACAGTCGGCCACCGTGATAAATCTCTGGTCACATTCACGCAAAAAAACAAGCCCGCAAAATGCAGCAGACAAAGCCCAGCACCTGAAGGGCCACCATCTTTTCTGCCTTACACCTACAGACAGAAGGAGTCATTTTAATAACAGCAACCAAATCAGGTGGCAAATCAAGACAGCAGCGCTAAACAAACCTCCTTGATTTTGTGCAGGTGTGGATAAATTATAAATTATTCTTCCTGAATGATTCAATATGTGGCGTTTTTTTGATAAATTAATCCTGCACGTGTAACTTTCCAACAGAAACAATGCTTGTTTAAAAACAATAAAGGAACGATTGAAACACGCCATCAGGCACATTAACCATTGCAGCACAGGAACGCACTCAAAAATGCCATCTACCTATCAAACACAACCCTCCCAAGAAACATCAAATTCCTCGGAACCTGCAAATAGCAAAAACAAAACCTCTCTAAATTCATAAAAAGCAACTAAATCAAATGCAAGAAAACGTTTCTCCTTGTTCAGTCACTTCTAATGTACTTCAGTTCAAATACTGCCTCATCCTACTTTTTGTACTTAAGCTTGATAATATTTTCCTTAGTTCCTACTGAAAAAAAATGAAGGCAGAGGCTTTGCCCTATACGTGTTTGCATGTTGCAAGTAATATATACATAATCAATACTCTAAAAATGCAAAAGCTAATTAAGGACTACGCTCCAAAAAAATTTTAAAAATTTGCTGGTTCAAGGAGCTGGGTATTTTCTAAGGTAAGCATGGGGACAGCTCTCCTGAGATACTGGCTGTGTAACAGATTCTAATGTGAATTCTAGTGGAAAAGTACAGGAGCACAATTCTACAATGTATTTGTATGAAAAAGGTTTTGAGGGAAATATTGCACAGCCAACACAGTATTTCAGAATGCTTTGAGAGAATCAGGAAGAAAAAGGTCAAGGATTATAGCAAGTTCAATAAATTGGATAGATGGTGCTTGTTGCAAATTTATGGAGTAATTTTTAAAAAGGAAAGCAATGCGAAGGCCAAGAGGCAGTACAACAGTCAATAATAATCCTATCTGACTGGACATGAACAATTCCTTTTTTCCATGAGGAAAGTCAAGCATTGGAGCTCTGGGAGATGTGCAGTCTCCATCCCTGTAGGTTTATACCTGACTGTATAAAGCCCTGAACAACCCGGTCTAACTGCTTTGAGCAGGAGGCTGGGCAGAACAAGCTCTCATGGCCCCTTCCAACTTGTGCTGTGGCAGGATTCCAAGTCTCAACAAGACTTACCTAGGAAGGCACCTGTGATAGACAGAACTTCGTAAAAATTAAGAGATCCAGAGTAGTTTTATCACATGGAAAACAGCAACAATAAGAAGGTACCTTCAGTTTTAAGGAGACTAAATCAATCACGGAGACATTAAAGACCCCCAAAGAAGGAAACAAGAGCAAGTGTAAACAATGAGAGCATAACAGGAAAAAAGGAAGAAATATTTTACTTCTGTTCACAAACCATGCCTACTAGTGGCATCACACCAGCAACATCTCAGCCACCATAAGTCCATTTGCTATCATCATAGTCTTTTGGTTGTGACACTAAGGAGATGGACTGTGAACATCCTGTTCTGTATAACCACTCGACAGTCTTTGCCCCAAGGCCAAAAAGAAGTACTACTAAAACCCAAGGGGAGCATAAAGAAACAGGAGGAATTAATACTGTCTGTATAAAATACTCTAGTGATATCCCAAACAGCAATAGCTGCATATGTAAAAAAACCAACACACTACCTACTGCCCTCTAACCTCAGAGAGATTTCTTGTTATGGTTCAAGTCAATAAAGGCAGAATTACAAACTAACACAAATATGTCTGACAGCCATTAAAAGAAAGTATTACTTGAAACTGACAGGCAAAGCTTCATAAATGTTTTTATGTTTTCAGAGAAATCCAGCACCTTAAACCTTATGTCAATTTCAAATACCTCCTATCTGTGCTTTTATGAAAGCTGGTGGTTAAGGAAAGGCACTGTATCTAGTGCTGCGAGGCTGAGCATGAGCTCAGGCTGTAGGCGACTGGCAAGCTGGCCAACACAACCTACAAGTACCACCCTGCAGCCCTGGGAATGGTCCAGCACATCTCACCTCTTGTTTGCACAGAACCATGGGCTCTTGGTGGGCGTGTGAAGGTATGAGAAGAATCAAAGGAAGGGAGAGGATGTAGAACATTAAACAAATCCCTCACTAGCCACGTTGCACATGAAGTAACTTCTGTAACTAGATACTGAGTGGCCTGAGCAACAGACACCAAGTTGTGGCTTGCTGGTAAGAACCCAGCTTGTATTTCTAAGGTCGTTCAGAGTCATACATTACTTTTCCAAAGTTGCACTTGAACACCCCAGGATGCAACAAAATGACAACTACTGTGGTGCCTTGTTTTCTTCTCAACGTGCAGTATTAATTTTTTTGTGTTTCCATGTCTCAGCTGGAGAACAAGACACCATAGTAGTTTTTACTGGCTTTTTTATCATTTACAGGGAACGAAGATACTAGTATACATATAGTTATATTAGAATAGCATCTGCATGTTAACTGACATCTGGGGACAGGTGGTTCCACTTGTACATGACTAACTTCCCAATGAATTCACCTTACTTTGACACTGTTCATCTCCAGGCAGTGCAGACTTTTTAAGGACTCTAGGATCCTGTCTGTTTCTGGTAGTAAAACATTGTGGTCAACTTTGGAATGATATAAAACACAAAATTTTCCAAAGCATCAGTGGAAAATTTCTTTAAAGCTTCACTCGGTGGCCAACATATATATACCATGATGTTCATTTCAACACAAATAACTAATCCTTAAAAAACCAACTACTTCTCATTCTCAGTAGAAAACTTGATGGTAAAACATTGGTCGAGAGCATAATTAAGCACTTCTTGCTTAAGATCTGCAACCTTTAAAATTCAGAATTCATAAGAAAACAATCAACACCACTGGCCCTCTGATAATTACTTCTAAATCCTTCTCACCCAGTCTACCTAAGACAAGTGCCAGTTTTATTTCTTCTATTAAACATCTTTTTTTGCTACCTAAAGGGAGTAACTGGGTTACACTAACTGCAATAACGAGATAAATAAAAACCAATCAAATCCCACAACAGTTCTGACAATCACACAAAGTTATGACTCATCACTAATGGGGAACTGAGCAGAGGACATCTGTGGCTCTATAATGGTCGCAGAGGCCTTTCAGACTCACTCTCACTCTGTTTACCTTCAGAACTATGCCAGAACAATCTGCACACCACACCCTACATAATGGATGTCAATGTCAAGTTATTTTCAAAAGGATCATTACACAATTATCAAATGGTAAAAATTAATAAAAGCAACATATGGTTGTTAAAATTTTATAGAAAAATATTGCCTATTTGCATTATTTATTAAACAATATGTAATTAGTATCTTATTTATAAATTATATATATAATCTATATTATAATATACACACATACATATAAAAGGCACTGAATTCCAGGTAATTCTTAATCCTATTATTGCCAGTGTTGAAATAAACCCTTCACAACCAAGCTATTTTTCAATACCTTCTATTACCATGTTGGCCAGCAGCACCTCTGATGAGACATGGCAAAATCTGTTCTGGCAGACAGCACATGCCAAAGTGAATTACACATATAACTTTAAACTGAGTTTACTAATTAGTTGATGTAAAGACTGAAGCCTGAGGCCACAACCTATGAAGCAGGATTTTGTACTCGGATTTAACAATATGCTTTTATATAGATATTGTATTACATAAATTTAAAATTTAAATAAAATTAATTTTTAAATCTAAATTAAATACCTGATGATTTCATAAAGCTCCCTACCAAATTCTCACTGCAACAATTTCCCTAAGCCTTGACTTGACATCACCTGCAATCTTAAAAATGAAAAAAAAAAACACCACAACCAAAGCATTCTGTAAAAAGTTTTATAAGTTGTTCCAGCTTGGTATTTCTCTTCAATTCTTAATTGTGAAATTTCTTCTTCTTCCGATTCCTCTTCCCTGCTGCAAAAGCTGCTTTTTCACTCATGATCTCCTGATACTTCTTTTTATTATATCTGAACAAAATAGATAATTTTTAAGCATGGTAAACCAAAGTTCAAGAAAAGATAACATGGAAAGTACTCTACACACATAATTTGCCAAACTGAATTCTACTCTCTGAATCAGATTTTCTTGATTTTATACACTTATGCATAAGTAAAGGGAAATCAATAGTTGGATCAATGATAAATGCAGGCAAATTTGTTTTGGAAGTAAATTGGATTGAAGAGTCACTAATTTTGGTATGGGGTCCTTCACTGCATATTCAATCCCATTTTGCATGGTTTGCTGAAACACTGCTACTGCTCATAAGGGGAAGACTCATCAATTTCAACAATACTGTGAACAAATTATACCGATTTTTATTCTGCCTTCTCACCAAACTCAAGAAAATGAACACTACTCTGCTCAAGACTGAAACCTGACAAAGATGAACACTGAACAATGAACAGAATATACTTACTGAATGAGTTGCTAAGCTCCTCTAATACAGATTCTTTGGTACCTGCACCAATTACTATGACAGACACCACGCACTGAGCAGTACTGAGGCCTTTAAATTCAACAGTCTTTAAGAGTGACTGCCAATAGCGATAACCTGAGTTAGATAAAACCCTTTTATGAAAATAAAATACATGTTATCTCAGTCTAATTATCCCCTGTCCCTTAGGCCTTCTAAATGGTAGTGCTATCAAAGTGCTAAAAGATTAAAAATTTTTCTTTGAAGTATAATAAAACCACCATACAAGCCGAATAAAACCAATAAAAAGTTACACAGTTAAAACCACTCCTCTCTTACATGCAATATTAGAATTACAAAACCATTTTAAAATACCTTCTAAACTCAGAATCCGCAAGCAGCTCTTCAACAATTGTTCTCTTCCTTTGTTTCTTAGGGATTCGACTATGGTAAAAGTCAATGGGAGAATCAACCACCGTTCCAACCTAAAACCAAAAATGAACACAATCTTACTGTACAGCAAGATGTTGATTATTTTGTGGGTTTTGTTGGGTTTTTTTAAATCCTCAGTGACAAATGTAAAGGCACTTACAGAGCAGATCAGAATGACAGATGCTTAACAAAAGTGCAAAGCACCAAAATAATGAAGTTATATTTTGTATACGGAGTCATTTTTGGTCTTATTGCATAGCGCATAGAGGAGAGCCTGAGCTTTATGACTGTACAGTTTTCAATGCCGGACTGCTATATCAACACTTTTGTTTATAAATAAAATCCAGTTCTTAACCTCTAAACATTTCAAGTATAAAGGAAAGGGAACCCTTATGACCACCTTAACTCTTTCCTGTCTCTGTCACTGTGGTGTTTTTGCTACATGACTACAGAGCAGTTATTTTAATACAAGGGCTTCATCCTGAAATGCATCAGATTTTTTCCAACCAGCATGTCAACTCTGATAGTTCAGGTTAGTAGTAGAGATACATGGAGTACATGTTTCATGCAGTGCAAACAAAGCTGCATGGATCTAATTATGTGGAATTTTTCTAACTTCAGAGAACACCTCCCCCGTGCTTTAGAGTGAAGTGGTGATATTTTGAGAAATAAAAACATTTCCTCATGCATGCTAAGTATTCAAAATTGCTGGAAGTCTATTTCTATAGCTTCTGCATAACTTCTTTCACTGTGCAAACCACTTGAGAGCTGCAGCAGCAGAAATTTCGGCTGATCACAAAGGTTTGTGTCCCCATTCAAACCGTATTAGCTAGTAAGAAAATAAATGCCAATTATTTCCTACATGTTTGTTTAAAGACTAATACTTGAAAACCAGCAGTAAAAATCTAGTCCTGAGGCTTCATAATATGGATTCAGTCAGGTATTTGTTCACTACTATGAGATCAGCCAAAACTAAAAAAGCTTAGCATATACACGTATGTAATAGAAACAGTTGCAAACTCCAGCCAAGTAATCAAAATGGTTTATGAAATTAAATCAACATAGAGGCTACCACAAAACAGGCATTCTTAAACAGCTGTTCAAAACTTCAGCAGTAAAATGCCACCTTCTGCTCCTTCCTCACCTGGAAGTACTTGGGCAGACCATCTCTATCATTCTTCTTATAAAAATGCTTAGGGTCCAATGATGCTCTCATCTTCAAAACTTTAAGGTCATTTTTCAGTTCAGTTGTGATTTCTGGGGCTTTCATACCAAACCAGCCATCACCTGTTGTTTTCTCTCGCTCTGCCTAGGATGCAATACCAAGAAAAATGAATTTGCATTCAGGAACTAGGACGGGATAGAACAGGAAACTTTCCTACAAAAGAAGGATAAAGTGTTTAGAATGTAAATACATACCTTTAAAATGTGTATTTTATGACCCTTATTTTAAAGAAGGTCATCAGCACTGTATCAATGACAGAGGGGTACCATCCCAATACAATGGCTCTCACTTCACTGTCCTAGTGACTAAAAGGACTGCTTTCCACAGGACAGCTCAAAGGAGACACTAAATTGCAGTTCATCCCTCCACTTCCAGTGAGGCTTATATGCACACAGTCCCAGCACAAAGCTTTCTACCACAGCTTGTTTTGTTATTTGAGGCATTATCAGCTCTTCACTTACCCTGCGCTGTTTCTTTAGCTGGTGAAGTGACTCCCTGAAGGGTGGGACACATTCCTTTTTTTCGAAGTCTGGAGTTATTATACTCTTCTGCAAGAGCTGGAAGGATTTTTTTTAGCATTAGACAGTCACGCCACTGATACAAATTTTACTGCTTAACTTTATTTAGAGAACCTACTAAAGGAATCATGCAGAATTTAAGCAAGCATTATAATGCAATACTTGAGCTGTTTTGATCCACAAAAAGTGCAGCAGGGATCTTCAAAACAGAATCCTGGCCAACAACAGAAAGCAGTTGGCTTGCTTTGGAAGAAGGGAGAGAGCAAAAGCTCTGCAATAAATCAGGAAGACTACAGACTTTTATATACTGAAATTCATTCTGGCTATGGACTAAATATCTTACCAGAAGACCTTCAGCTCATGTATCATTAGGCGAAACTGCAGGTATAATCTACTTTGTTTTATTTTACAAGATAATGCTGAAATTTGCACTGCTTTTCAGTTTCTGAAGTGTCATGTATATTTAAACTTCTACTATTAAAACCAACTGCAAATCCATACTTTAGCCAAAAAGACTGGAAGTTCTCAGCAAACCATAAAAAGGATGCTTCTTTAAATGCAAACAAACCAGCCTTATTAAATTAACATCTTTGTGTTACTGTACTCACTGATAACTGAATAACTGTAAACACATTACCTGATCCTTCTTCTTCCCCTTCAGTTGCTCAATTACACTCGATCTAGGCTTCTGCTTTTTTGCATCAAAAGTAATATATAAACCTCCAAGCTTCTTGATATTCAGACCAGGGTCTATGCTGCTGGAAAGATGTAAACTAGAAGAGAAATAGTTAATTATCAGAATATTGTAACATGCCTGCAGCTAAACTTTCTACTGTCCTCTGAGAAAGATAAAAAGTATTTTTTTATTCTTCCAATTTACGTTCAGTCCTGCAATGATTTTAAGTCTTGGTATCTAGACTATGTAAGTGACAGATGATGGGGGTAATTAGATGCCATTAGATGAAATGAGACTTTATTATTAAAAAACACCTGTGGAATCACTTCAACAAATCTTTCATATTAACTTTGCCACTGCATTCTTATATATTAACATACTCTGTAAAATGGAATTCTTAAATTTGCTTAACCTTGCCAGAAGAACTCACGACCAGCATTTTTCTATACAATGAGAAGCTTGCTAGCCAAAGAGAAAAAAACCTCAACAAACCACAAACCCACAAACATACAGGTGGTTAAAATACTGTCAACTCTTAAGGAGAACTATGAAGAAACTAGAATTCGTTGTAGGAATGTTTCAGCCCTTGTCTGTATAACCGTACTATGAACAAAGTTATTAAACTTGGATAACAAAGTGGTTGGATGGTTGCATCGAGGGTAATCGTCAATAGCTCAGAGCCCCAGTGGACATCACTGACAAGTGGTCTACCTCAGGGGTCCCAGGGATCTGTACTGGGACCAGCATTATTCAGTATCTTCATTAATGACACAGACAGAGGGATCAAGTGCACCCTCAGCAAATTTGCAGATGACACCAAGCCGAGTGGTGCGGTTTACACACTTGAAGGACGGGATGCCACCCTGAGGGTCCTGGACAAGCTCAGGAAGGTGGCCCATGGGAATCTCATGAGGTTTAACAAGAACAAGGTGCTGCAGCTGTGTCAGCCCAACCCCCACTGTCAGTACAGAATGGGGAACGAAGAGGGAGAGAAGCCGTGCTGAGAAGGACTCGGGGGTGCTGGTGGATGAGGCTGGACATGAACCAGCATTGTGCACTTGCAGCCCAGAAAGAAAAATTATAATTAGCTAATACTATAAAATTGTAAGAGGTACGTGTGTGTCAGCTAATGTATTTTGTGCACCTTAAAGTGCATCAATTAAACACCTGCTCTCTACCTTAGCTAAAATTTTTCAGAGAATTTTTCTTTGATTTTAGGCAACATTAGCTACTCCCAGAAAGATACTTACACGTCAATCTTGTTTTTCAATAAGTTATCATCTTCATCTTTGTCATCTTCATCTATCAGTTCTTCTTCAGCCTCTTCCAAATCTGATTCTTCACCTTTTTCACTTACTTCCTGCTTACTTTCAGCATCACTATTTTGGTCTACTTCATCTAGATAATACTTTTGGTTGGAACTCATGCCAGGCTCAGTATCAATTACAAAAAGACCTTCAACATGCAGAGGACTCTTTTTTAATGATTTGTTGAGGGAAGGAGTCCTCTCATCTGACATTTTATCACACAGATTCTCATCAACTGTATCTATGTCTGCCACATCACTATTTTCAGATTCATCACTTTCACTGTTGCTCAGAAATAACGCAACAGAATCATTACCAGTGCTTGATCTTCCACTGCTGTAGGATACCTGATATTCTTTTGTTTGGTCTTCACCACTGTCTGCACCAATTTCAAGCATCTTGCTTTTATCAATGCTATCAGTTCCCTGTGCAACAGCTACATCCTTTGGCAGGCTGCTCGCTGCACTAGCTTCCTTACTCTTTCTTAATTTATCAGCATGTGTGAAAGACTGCTGTGCATCTGCCTCAGCATTTGCTCTTCTGCATTCTGAATTTTTTTTATTTTCATTTGGTGCAATTTTCCCTTGGGATTCTAGCAATTGTTTGGGACTCATGCACTCAGTCAAAGAAATATCCACGTGCTCTGATTTCCCTTCCCTCTCAAGTATTTTACTGTGATCTTGTATTTGGCCACATGCTTCTTCTGAATGGTCTACCTCAATGGACTGTGTGTCTCTTCTTGTTTTTTTCACAGGTGATTTAACGTCACTTTGTTTCATTTTTGTAAGACTGCTGGGTGTCACATCATTTAAAACATCTTCTTTTGTGTTTTCATTCCAGGTTGTATTAGCAGATTTAGACAAATATTTGCTTTTAGGTGAACCGGGTTCCTTATTACTCTCAATGACAATGGAAGCATCTTCTGTGTCAGAGACAAGTTCTGCAGGTCTACAATCAGAAATTATTATAGGCTCAGATTTAACGGTGTCCTCAGTAAAATTCTCATCTTCTGAAACAATTTTTTCCTCAGTCTGCTTAATATTTTTTTCTTGTGATTTCATTTGCATGCTCCTTGTAATTCGTTTGGTAGCGATGGATGGTTCCATAGGAGAACTTAGGCAACAAGATTCTGCATCAGAAGTATCTTCACTCTGAGCTTCACAAACTGTATCTGGCTGCAATTTCTTTTTGCTTTGCCTGCTTCTTGTAGTTCTGGTAACATTAGACATCTGGACACCAGAAACAGCTGAGGAACAAGACTCAGCTTCAGAGACATCCTCATCCAGAATCCTGTTTAACTTATTCACAAAAGTTGTATTGTCATGTCTTTTTTTGTCAGCAGAGTCTGGTTGGTAAGGAATTACAATCTGTCGTCTTCGTGTTACTCTTACAAACAAAGGTGTCTGGAAACCAGACACAGAAGAGCAGTTTGATTCTGTTTCTGACATATCCCCATCAACTTGTGGTTCAGCAACTGATCGCGCTGAAGGAACAGTTGTGTTCTCGTTCCTAGTAATCTGCATCTCTGAGCTATCACTGACATCTGACTTTGTTTCTGCATGTTCCATCTCTTCAGACTGAGATTCCTGAATCACCTCTGGCTTATGAATTGATTTAGTTCTTCTAGTCATTCTCCTAGTCACAGGAGTACTAATTTCAGCAGATCTCACCTATGAAAGGAGTGGGGGGAAAAAAAAGTATGCTATCGATACATAAAATAATCCTGTAAAAAGGATGCTATAAAAAAATCACTAAAAATCTTTCAAAACAAATCTACTCAAACTGACAATATATTATGTGTCTGCATAGCCTTATCTATGCGGAAGAAGTATGAACAAACTATCCCTTGCTTATCTGTCTACTGTCTTGTGGTCAAGAAGGGAGAAGAAACACACACATCCTTTAAGAAACGTATCTTCTAATTCTAAAAGGCCCTGCGGCGGCTGCCCCCTCCCGCAGGGCAGGCGGCTGCACGGGCACTGACACTGCTCCTGCTCTGCCGGGGCCCTCTGCGGGGCTGCACACCCTCCCACCCAATCCCCCCACACACCCACCCCCATCCCGCCCCGGGGGCTCCACACACACCCCCGCCCGCCCCGGCCCCGCGGCGAGGCCGCGCCGTGTGTGCCGAGGGCACCCTCCCCTCCCTCCGCCGGCCGCGCTCACCTCGGCCTCGCCGGGCCCATCGGGACGGCGGCCGGGCCCATCGGGACGGCGGCCGGGCCCATCGGGACGGCGGCCGGGCCCATCGGGAGATC